>OZJO01026132.1:0-11665 GCA_900406225.1 Acrobeloides nanus | reverse complement strand
CTGAAAATCAAGTTTTCGCGTCGAAAATCTAAATTTTTTGAAATTTAGCGTAAAAATTTAGATTTTCGACGCGAAAACTTGATTTTCAGACAAAACTGTAATCATTTTCGAGTTGCCCATGGCCGGTTCTCTATAGCTGAAATAAAAGATCATCGAATACGAATGAATTTTGACCGAGATAAGGTCAAATTACTTGACCGAGATAAGGATAAGTTATGGGATAACGTAAATTTCAAAAAGTTAGATTTTCGACGCGAAAACTTGATTTTCAGGCAAAACTGTCATCATTTTCGAGTTGCCCATGGCCGATTCTCTATAGCTGAAATAAAAGTTCATAGAAAACGGATGGAAAATACGGTTTTTACTTAGGTTTTTTGAGAGTGTCGATAACCCGCCGCAACTTTTACCCCTCTTTAAATGAGCATGGAAAAGGTGAAATAATGGATAAAATTGGTGAAAAAGTGAGAAAAAACAGTTGAAAGATGTTTCTTGCATGTTGATCTTTATTTTTGTTCTTGTGGGTGTGCATTCGATACTAGCTCCGAAGTGTAGCTCTTGTCCTGTAATTTTTACTTAATGAGGAAATTGTACCTGGTCGGGATAGTGTCCAGTCGGGAAATAGCTGGTCGGGAAAGTGTCTGGTCGAGAAAGTGTCCAGTCGGGAACGTGTCCATTCGGGAAATTGTCCAGTCGGGAAAATCGACCCGGTCGGGATAGTGTCCAGTCGGGAATTTGGGGTATTGCCTATAAAATAAACGGAATTTGGGGGATTTTTTCATGTTTTTTCGACTCGAAATTTTTTCAAACTCCTAAAAATGACCCATATAAGGGTAATTTTGTGTGGGAAATCGATTGCGCGCATTCCGAAGCTTGAAAATGCTTCCCGGATCTTGATTCAGGAAAATAAGTGTGTATATAAAAGCGAAAAATACAATTTACACACTTACTTTCCTGAGTCAGCATCTGGAAAGCATTTTCAATCTTCGGGAATGCGCGCAGTTGATTTCCCGCATAAAATTTCTTCTATATGGGTGATTTTAGGATTGTTGAAAAAATTTTCGGGTCGAAAAAACATGAAAAAATCGCCCAAATTCTGACTTTTTTGATACACCTTATATGTATTAAGTATTAGTATTAAATGGTTATACTTTAAACATATCATTACGTTCACTAAACAATTATAAATGTATTATTATAAATAAACATTTTGTCAAACTATACAAACAGGCATAAAATTTGCATAAAAGGTCTGAAAAATAACAGAACTGCGATGTTGTTATGATGCTCTCCTCTTTGTAAACGTAATTTAAGGACAGCCCCTCAGGGGAAGCGTTTTTCGCTTCGAAAATGTTTAATTTGGATTCTCAGCATGCATAGATGAACAACCCCCTGTGACCCTAGACCCCAACAATACGAAGTGGTCTGAAACATAAGAGTCCCCCCTTATGATTTTTTTCAAAAAATTCCAAAAATTTATGGAAAAATCATAAGGCTGCCCTTTGTTTTTTCGTACAAAGTTATGAAAAACGAACACTTCGTACGAAGCCATTATTTTTCGTCCGAGAATGACCTATTATCTGCACCCCCCCCCCTTTAATGTTTTTTCTCTTGGTCCCCAAGGCAAAATTCGAAAATTTTAAAAGTGCTCAGATTTTAATAAAAACATATTTTTGGGGTATTTTTAGGCCCAGAATACGATTTTGATGGTTTAAAAATGTTGCAACGTTCATTTCATCTAAGATTCAAGGGTGCGGCTTATACGCGTGAAATTAGGGTAAAATGACTACTTCGTATGAAGTCCTTTTAGAAACCCAAATTACGAGTGGTATTTATCGTAAAGGGGGACTCTTATGTTTTTTTCAAGATTTTTTACCTCTTACGACGAATAGGGTGTGACTTCACACCCTTTTTCACGTATGCCAGCATGTCTTCGCCCCTAGAGGGGTCATTTCCTGAAAAATTTTTCACGTAGGTGCCCTCCCCCCTATTGTGCAGTAGGTCATTCAAATTTTTTCAGAACCTTGAAATCATCCTCTATATCTCGTTGAGTGTTGTTGCATGTTTGGGAAATTTTTTGATAATATGGGTGATTTTATATTTTTGAAGGCTGAGGACGTTGACAAATATGCTCATTTTGAATTTGGCTATTGCCGACCTCATGATTAGTATTTTCTGATATCAGAAAAAAAGAAGAGGTAAAAAAGAATTGATCATATATCAAACGACTTTTTCAATTTTTAACGAATTTTTCAATTGGAGTGCCCCCAACTGGCAATAGGAACGAATGCACTGCACAAAAAATTCCGCTCAGATCTTCTGCGCATGAATTTTCCGCACGGATCTACCGCACAGGATTTTCCACACAAGGATCTTCTGCACATTTTTTTGCATTGTAAAAATTGCCTGAATTTCAATAAAATCGTGTTTATTGAAACGATTGGCAAAACATCTTTAAAAAATGTGAGAAAAAAATTCAAATATGTGCGGAAGACCCTGTGCGGTAAATTCCTTAAAAAACTGTGTGGTGCATTCGTTCCTATTGCCCCAACTGGGGGTACCTCAGCAATTTTATACCCCTGCCTTCTTAAAGGTTATTTCAACCCAAACTCGGTCCGGAACGGCCCAAATCGCTCGGATTCATGTTCCCCAATAAAATTTTTTGATTTTTTAGACCACGTTTTTTTGTAAAAGTCGTTTCTAGGGGTAATTATATGCGAGGAACATTCCCACAACGTAAAAATGCTTTCTTGACATTATTTCAGCGAAAATTTCGTTTTTTATATCAATAATCTTCGAATAAACTGGGGGACCGAACGCTATCGCGCTCAGAGGAGAGAGGAGATTTTCTGATCCGAGCGCCCCGAACGAGATCTCCGACTGATTTGATTGCTTCCGAGCGCCTCCGAGCTCTTCCGAGTTCTTCCTTTAAGGAAAAAAGTTCGTTAAAGTTTGAAAAAATTTTCAATTTTTAACAAACCTTTTTCGATTTTTTCAATCTTTGATGAATTTTTCAGTTGAAATCCAACCCCCAGTGCTAAAATAAAAGTTGTAGGGGACGATGAGAGAAGACGATCGACACAAAAATCATTGAAATTCGACTTTTTTGAATTTTTTTACCCATGGGGTGCAAGTAATAGTTATTTTCAAAAAGTTCTCCAAATCGTCTGATTTTTGCACCCGGGATTTTTCGACATGAGGAACTCGAATCGGAAGGAATTTTCCTATTTTGACTGCAGTAAGAGTCGAATCGAAATCGGAGAAAATGGATATAAACTCGCTGAGATTATCTCAGCGAGTTTATATCTCAGTGAGATATAAGGATTTTAAATAGCACAAGACTTTTTGACACCCTGTGTTTCCGTTTACAGTCAAGGTTTCCCTTATGTCAAAGTTTCCCAAAAGTGTCAATGTTTCCCAATATGTCAAGGTTTCTTAACAGTGTTAAGGTCTTAGGCCCTTGTCACTGTCGGAAACCTTGTCACGCAATATGTATTTCGATATGCCAAGAAAGACGCGACAGGAACAATTGTGAAAGACAATCAAGGAAACTCTGTATATCATTTTTTACAAGCTAACAAGGGAACGGAAACAGTTTATAATGCGATTTCACAAAAATTTTGTATATTCTTGTAGAGTACCCCTGACTTGAGTTTAAAAAAATAGTGTTAGCTGATGACGGCTACTGTGTGGCTAGCTAAGGGCTTCACAGGTTGACAAAAAACAATCGATGGTATTTTTTCTTGTAACATTTTTTGTTGTATTGGGTTGTTCCAAAAGTTTTTACACTTTTCACTTCTCATTATTCACTTTTTTCAATTAAGAAAAGTGTAAAAACGTTTGGAACAACCCAATAACATCGGGTATTTTTTGTAACATTTTTTACTTTTTTCTGTAATATTTTTTGGACAATATTTTTTGTAATTTTACCCTTTTTTGTAACTTTTGTTGACCTTTTTGTAACTTTTACCTTTTTAAGGTCTAATGCATAAGGCCTAATGCAAAATCACCTTGGAGGACCTTCCATTACCTAAATCAGATCATAGCTTGAAGAGATTATTGTCAACCTTACATTTCGCATCTTCGTTAGTAATGTCTTCTATCCAATCGCAGTAATAGCTAATTCTTGTAAAAAAAGCTAAATAATGGGTATTTGATAAGACTTAACTCCAACGCCTACAATGTGACCATAATGATTGTTCTCGTTCTTTTGAATTATTTTAATTTATACCGGCAATAACTCCTACGGCAATCCATCGAGATTGATATCTATCTTGTTGAAGTACCGATTTTTTTATCATTAAAGGACCACCACTCTCCACTTAAAGATCGTTGTATTCTTACTAGATTGTTGAAATAAATTGTTTACCATTGCAACACCCTTCATCCTAGAACCGGCACAGATATAGTTGGATGAGGTATAATTCCATTCTTTACTAAAATATCATATGCCATTTAGCTGCCGCAAGTATATGACGACTTAGGCTTAGGATTAGAGCTAAAGCATAGAGGGATAGAGAGATCCCAAGGGTCGAATAGATAGAGGTTCCTTAGATTTTCGACCATATCTACTATGTGACGAGACAATGGACATCTTTTGACATCTTATAAAGTATCTTACTTCGTCGGGTCACAATAATCAAATTCTTGAAATGGAATTATCATTTTCCGACCCAAAATGGTATTCAGAGAAAAAATGTGTCAAGGTAGTCAGCAAGAGTGTCAAGGTAGTCACCAATATGAAATGTGTTATGATAACAATAGAGTGTCAAAGTATTCAAACTACTGTTGGATGAGGTGTCAAGGTAGTCACCAGTATAAAATTACCCCTATTCGGCCGGCCAAAATTTCATAAGGATCCCCCTTATGAATTTTCAATTTTTTCAAAAATATTAATTTGTCACAAAAATAACCTATTTTTAAGCATTTTTTTATCAATTTTTTCTTTAAAAAAATTCAATTTTCCTATCAAAAATTTTTTTGGAAAAGTGTCTCCCATACCTGACCCCCCAGCTATGTCCTTAACATGTACCCCCTCCACTAAGGCCCCAAAAAGTTATTTAAAAATCGTAAGAATCCCCCTTATATTTTTGCCAAAAAATTTTTGAGACATATGTTTACTCCCCTCCATGTACTTTCCTCGATGAAAAAATCTGAGGTACAATACTGGGTTTTGTCTGTTCGGTTTTCAAACGATCGATTTTGGTTTTGCAGCAGCAACCACAAAATTCTCAACCTTTTAGTTTTGAGTTCTTATTCTTACAAATATTAAAGATTCTATTACATTTATTCTCTCTCTTATTTTATTTTATAAAAATTGAATATATTTTTAAAGGACCAGTCCAGTAATTTACAACCATATGGAAAAAATGATATATTCGAAAAGATCATGAAAAATGGAGCATTTTTTGTTTTTACGGCATCTTCTGAATCGTTGTAGTTTTCGAGATAATTGCATTTGAAATTTGAATTTGTGTACAAGCTCTTCGTTGTAATACACAAACTTTTTTGAATTTTTTGCNGATTTTTGCATCAATCTTTTAAATTTTCATAAAATGAACATTGTAGCAATTTTTATAGCTAAATGAGACGAACAAAATGACACGAAAATTATCCAATGAAAATTATTTTGGGTTATTGAAACGAAAATTCTGATTCATATTTTCGTTTCAATAACCCAAAACAATGTTCAAACTGAATAATTTTGGTGTCATTTTGTTCGTCTCATTTAGTATTTATGCACAAAAATGGTCGGACCATCATTCTTTAGATAATATGTGGGTGTTATATATTTGATGTTGGACTTTCAGAATCCATCAAAATTTTAGATCGAAAACAATTTTTTATCGGGTATTGGCTAGGTTCTTTGTAGGTACCTCAATACCTGCTTTTTCAATAAATAAGATATTTTGCCTCAAAAAAGCTGTTGGAAAGGCTTATTAACAACTGAAAAGTGAATGAAAAATTAACACTTTGTGCAAAAAAATAGGGCTCCAAGCGGGATTCGAACCCGCAACCTTGTATAAAATCCAGAGCTGCTGCCGGAAAATTTGATAAATGCTTGTTTTTAAGCTGAAAATGCTCAGAAAATTACAATTTTTGTAGAAAAAATGGAAAATTTTGGACCTTTTTGGTGAAAAAATAGGAAATTTTGGTCATTTTTAGTGAAAAATCATAATGGGGGACCATTATGACAAATTTTTTCAAAAAATTTGTGCAAAAACATAAGGGAGTACCCTTATGATTTTTATTCAAAATTTTTCCTGACAGAGGAGGCAATTGTCCGAATTGCCCCCCCCCTCGCTATGTGTCTGGATCAGGCTCATGTTTAGGCCTAGGCTTAGCATAGGCTTAGGCGTATGATTAGCTTAATCTAAGGCTTAGTCTTAGGCATAGGTTTAGGCTTACAAGGATTGATCACTAGCTGCAACACCTCTTTTGGAAAAAATTTTTTTGCATGTTAAAGTACACGAAAAATGGAGATTTTTAAGCTAGGTCCTAGCGGCGGACAGAAGGAAAATTTTTTGGCTACAGCCATTTCAATACTACAGTCAAACCCCTAACTAAGTGTCCTCGAAAGGGGGCTTAGTTAGGGGGTGGGGTTAGTTAGGGGTTTTTTTTGCATTTTCGCTTCAATACAAAACTGTTTTATGGCACCCCTCCGGGGGTAATTAAGTTTCTTTTTTTTTCATTTTTTATCAAGTTTTATGAATTTTTCATATAAAAATAAGTACAGAAAATTTTTGACCAAAACACCCAATTTACAATCCCAAGTTTAAAAAAGTTATAACCCCAAGTGTAATCCTAAAAGTTAAATTGGAAACCGTTTAGTCAAGTAACCATGGAGAAAAGAGCTGTGATCATCCACAACTACAGGGTAGCGCACAAATAACCGGACACTTAAACAATTTTAAATATAGTTTATTTAGCGAAAAATGCCGGCCATTTATCTCGAGAAACGAAATCTGGAAATTGGCCAAGGAAGATTTGAGTGTCATAAGCTTTGTGTGCAGGAGCAGAATCTTGTTGAAAACACCAATATTCTTCATCCAAATGTTCTTCGGCCCAAGGAATGAGGTGATCTTGCAGCATTTCTCGATAAACATATTGGTCAATTTTAACACCTGCTTCGAAAAACATTAACGGTGCCTTTCCATCATGCGTAATAGCTGCCCACACCATAACAGAAGCCAGCTTTTGAGTACGTTCGATAGCTCTTTCATCTAAAGATGGTGTTTCTCTTGACCTGCACGATCTGCATTTAGGCCCGTTTCTTCAAAGCGCTTCATATCATCATGAACCGTAGGTGTAGGAACACTGAGAATCTCTGCCAGAATTTCCCTGACAGAATATCCATTTTCATGCATTCGAATGATAGCAGGGCGGAATTCTTTCATTTTTATTGCTTAAAACCCCCCCCCCAAATATTTCACAGAAAAGTTCAAAAATAGGAAAAAAGATGAGAAATAAGTCGAAAAATGAAAAGTTTGAAGTTTCGATTGAAGACTGTCGAAAAAACACGTTAAAAACATTTTTTAAGTGTCCAGTTTTTTGTGCGCCACCCTGTAAGTCTGGGGTTTTCGAACATTAGCCGACAACGCTATCGTCCGGTGAAGGGCACAGAATTTAAGACACAGCAACCGTCTTGGTCATGAATGGAAGCTCATCATGCTAACTACAAGACTTGAAGCCGTTCAAAGCAGCTCCTTAAATGCCGCTAAGAAAATCTGGAATACCCTACTGACGAGAATTGTGGCGATTGGACATCTAGGAAGCTTTAAAAGTGCTGTGAAAGATCCAGATGCATACAATCACCTTATACAGCAGAAGGCAGTGCGAATTGTAGAACAACTGGCTGTGTGATAATACTAGGAACAAATCTTATTATTTTACCACTTATTGTTACTTCTATTGTTATTATTACTCGACTCATGTGTAATTGGGTTTGTATCCTGTACATGAGGAAATAAATATTTTTATTAATTTTCGTAATCGTATTACGTTTCATCCCTGGTGGCGAAGTTATTTTTTGATTTTGATCTTTCTGACTCCAAATCCAAAAATGAAATTCGGTCTTTTAAAGTTCCCAGAATATATAGGCTAGGCAAGACAAGACGAGGCAGGATTTAGACAAGAAGGAGGCAAGGCAAGAAAAGAGGAAAAAGCAAAGGGGGTCCTTATGGTCAATTTCGGATCGAGAATGACGTTTTGATTAGCTCAAAAAATATGAAAAAAACTCCTGATTCCAAAAATACCAAACTTTTGGGAAACTTCTTCATTTTAATAGATTTTTGGGGGTATTAATTTTCAGTAATTTTAGCCTACTTTCCACTCCCCAAAACTATGAAAATGAAGTCTTTACCCCAAAAGTTTAAAGTGAAATTTTTTCTGATTTTTTGGCTAATAAAACAGATCTCGTTCCAAAATTGACCAAAGGTGCTTTTGCCCCATTAGAGGACAAATGCTAGATTTCTAAAATTCGCGCCCATTGGCTAGTAATTTAGGGGATTAGACATTTCATCAAATTCAAAGTTAGACATTTTTTAACATTTATCGCGATAGAAATGCGCGAGTGCATTAAAAATTCGTGAAACATGTTTGTAGCGATAAAATTTTTTGGTGAAATGTCTAATCGCAGTAATTTTGTTGCAGTTCTTCATTCATTTTTGGAGAGTTTTGACGCAAAACGAAAAAATCTGGGTGTGATAGTCCTTGAGGTTCCTTTGTCAGATTGGATGTTATGGATATAATCATGTTAGTCAAATAAATCTTTCATTATAAATTATTTTAAGGTTCGAAACACGATGTCAAGTGATTTCAAAATTTATTAAGTAATTTATTTCAATTTTAAATTAACATAAACCACATGTATACGCGCACACAGTTTGTCTCGAACTATACCATTGACTTTGAGGATCATCACATATGCCAATGTCTTTCCAATGAAGACAACTATTGCCACGATAACCAGCATCGTAGCAAGTTGCATTAGGTGGATATGGACGAGGAAATCCAAATTTTGCGCAAAGTCCACATGACTCCGGACAGATAAGTCGAAGATTCTGGGCGTTGTGCAAGTCGTTTTTTGCACAACGATTATCATCCTTAGACGTAGGACAACTTTTAATTACATCATAGCATTCGCCAGGATATTCAAGAAGTCCATTTTCTGTGCAAAGTCCACATGATTCAGGACAACCGTATCGAAGCACAGAACCTTTTGCACAGCGATTATCATCCTTAGACCTAGGACAACCTCCATGCGCTGTCATATCACGATCATAGCATTCAGAATATTGAGCAACTTTAGAAATGGTTGATGTTGTGGGTTTAGTTGATAGAATAGTCGTAAAAGTAGATTTTGCAGTCAAAAATGGATAACTGAGAACTTCTATACCTAAATCAGATCATAGCTTGAAGAGATTATAGTCAACTTTACATTTCGCATCTCCGTCAGTAACATCTTCTATCCAATTGCAGTAATAGCTAATTCTTGTAAAAAAAGCTAAATAATGGATATTTGATAAGACTTAACTCCAACGCCTACAATGTGACCAGAATAAAAAGTTTTTTTCTTTATCATTAATGTAATTTCCACCGACAACAACTCCTACGGCAATTCATCGAGATTGATAACTACCTTGTTGAAGTACCGGTTCTTTTATCATTAAAGGACCACCACTATCTCCCTAACAGATCGTTTTATGCTCACTAGATTGTTGAAATAAATTGTTTACCTTAGCAACACCCTTCATCCTGGCACCGGCACAGATATAGTTGGATGAGGTATAGTTCCATTCTTTACTAAAATGTCGGCATCATATGCTATTTAGCTGCCGCAAGTATATCACGACTTAGGATTAGGAAGAACTAAAGCTAGGACTAAAGCATAGGGGAATAGAGAGATCCCAAAATGGGGATTTTTCCGTGGGTGGTCTTGAATTTTTCCGATGGGGATCTAAAATTTGTACAAAGTCCATAAATTTTTTTACCGTCCGGCCTAAAAACAGTGTCGACTAAAAGAAGCTCCCTGACAAAAGGATGCTTAAAAATAACTAAAAATTCTTGAAAACGTAGCGGATTTTCCCTCTCCCTGATTACATTTTCCACTTTTTTCTTACCTGGCTGACTTTTTCCGTGATTGGGGTAGGTCTCGACTTTTCCGGGGAGGATCACAATTGACCCACTATTCATCTATAGACTAGAGATAGGGCTAGTTCTAGGACATTTAATCTCGAGCAAAGAATCCCAGCTTTCCTAAGGATCCTTTTCTTTCCTAAAAGACCCATAGTATGAGACAAGATGAAGTTAGGAATGAGACTGCGTAAGGACCATCAAACTTGTCTAAGGACCCTTAAATTTTCTGAAGGACCTTTTAGTCTGACATAGGCCATCGAAGAGCCTCCTAATCCCCTTTTTGGACACTTTTTGGGTCGAATAGAAGATAGAGGGTCCTTAGATTTTCGACCATATCTATTATGTGGCGAGACAATGGACATTCTTTGACATCTTATAAAGTATCTTACTTCGCCGGGTCACAATAATCAAATTCTTGAAATGGAATTTTCACTTCCTTTAAAAGACTATTATATTCTTCTTGGTAATGATATCCATGACCTAAATCGAGGTGTTTATTGGCTTTTTTTAAATCTTAAAACTATATTACGCAAGTGTTTGTTTGTGTGTCAGCTATCTCAAAAACCTACGGTCAAATGCGGCCTTTTTTAACTTTTTAGAATGCTGGCGTCATGAGATGAAACAATAGCTAGGTGAAATTTTCAGTTAAAGGGCCTGTTCCTCCGGTCCTTGTAATTGTACTCGTATTTGTAAAAAATTTACAAGTACAAGTGTTACTTGTACTTGTAAAAAATTTATCATTAGACTTATAAAGAAGCAAATTGAAAATAAAATTGCAAATAAATTTATAAGGTTGAGCCGATTTTACAAAAAAAGTTATGATAAAAACAAAAAAGGGTCCAGAGGCCGATTTTTGCGAAATGACACCTCGATTTCTCCATAAGTTTAAAGGCGCGGAGCCTAACCTATATGTTTTTGTTAAGCACTCACTAGGTACATAAAAATAACCTAGGCTTCAAGTTTGTAGCAACACTTCTTGGCGTACTCCCACCCCCTGTGCGACTTTTCCAGACATTACCTCTAAAATCTTAAAATTATATTATGCATGTGTTTGTGGTTTTGTTTGTATCAGCTATCTCGAAAATCTACCGTCAAAACCCACCTCACTAAAACTTTTTAGAATGCTGGTGTTATGGGATGAAAACAATAGCTAGGTGAAAATTTCAGGAAAATCGATTAAAAAATTTTTAGGGGTACCAGTTTTTGTTACACAAACCCATCGCTATGGTTTTTTATACGGGAGCTGCGTTTGTCACCGCTTCTCGGGAGCGCGGCGCAGCCACCCTCGTTTGTTTCTGACGCATGGGAGCGCGGCGCAGCCGCGCTGTGTTTGTCACTATCTCTCAGAAGCGCGCCAATTTGTTGCGCCATCGACGCAGTCTAGATATTACAGGGTGGTGCAAAAAAAACCGTAATTTTGAAACTTTTGAGGGCCATTTTTTCGAAAAAAAATTTTTTTCTAAAAACATCATTTCTAG
This sequence comes from Acrobeloides nanus, assembly GCA_900406225.1. Lineage (NCBI taxonomy): Eukaryota > Metazoa > Nematoda > Chromadorea > Rhabditida > Cephalobidae > Acrobeloides > Acrobeloides nanus. Next base: position 53 of record OZJO01026132.1, on the reverse strand, counting down.
GGGTAAAAATAGCTGAAAAACACGATTCCGGCGTCAAAAAAATTTTTTGACCC
>OZJO01026125.1:0-16834 GCA_900406225.1 Acrobeloides nanus | reverse complement strand
AAGTGATTTTTGAAGAATTTTATGATCAGGTTAGTATAACTTTTGTCATGACGAGATAGATATAAAATGTCGGTAACGTAGCTATGTGTATAGATAAGAGAGCGTCCGATCTGGCAAGTTAAGCAACGTTGAGACATCCATGTTCGAAAATGACTTCAAACATAAAAACGATTCAAAAATTTTTGTGCCGTTTTCTGCCTTGGAATATTAAAGGAAAATAATGATAGGCAAAAATTCTATGAAGTTGGATTTGGAGGGGGTTATATAAAAATTTTCTTGAAATTCAAAATTTGGACTCTAGCGGAATCGAACCTGGCTGTCTCAATGTTGCTTAACTTGCTAGATCGGACGTTCGTCTTCACTATCCACTGAGCTATGTAGTCGAAACTTTTTAAATCTCTCCAAACAAGGATCATATCCTATCTGCTCATATATAGATGACGCAGAAAACCAATTTTCCTAATAAGAATTATCCCCTTTATCCAAAAATTCTTCCAGGGTGACGCAGAACGGATCAATGGCAGAGAACCAATCCCGATGATGGACCGAAATCGCGCCCACGAGCTTCCACAAATGCAAGTCGGCTTTATGCGAGGAATTTGCGTGCCCTGCTATGAGCTTATCTCCGAAATAATCCCACAAGCCGAACAGCTCAGAGATAGATCCAAGTATGTTATTTGTCTGATATGGCTTAGAAATTTTTGTACTTGCCTTGTAAAAAAAACGCTTACACTAATAGTGCACAAGTTACAAAAAGTGACAACCATTGTCAGCGGCCAGAAATATGCGAATTTTGAGCAAAGGAGACAAATTTGTCATCATTATCATCATAAACAATTTATGCTCGTGCTCAAAATTCGCATATTTCTTACCGATGAGAATGATTGTCACTTGTTGTAAGGGCCGCTACTAATTCGTTCGGAAATTTTTGACTTCACTAATTTATCACTAATAACATCATTAATTCCGTTCGGACGCGTTCGAACACATCACTAATAGGCGTTCGGACGCGTTCAGAAACGTTCTAACGCGTTCGGAAACGTTCAGACGCGTTCAGAAATGTTCGGACGAGCGCCCGAACACATCCGAACGTTTCTGAACGCGTCTGAACGTTTCCAAACGCGTCCGAACGTTTCAGAACGCGTCCGAACGCCTATTGGTGATGTTTCCGAACGCAATTAGTGAAGTTATTAGTGAACTAAAGTCCGTTCGGGAGCCGTCCGAACGTATTAGTGGCGGCCCTAACTTGCGCATCCCTACTTTACATGTTTAGGTATAATTGTGCAAAGTGGGAAGAAATGGCGGAAGAGCAGAAAAAGCTATTAGAGCTTCAAAAACAAGAAAATGGTGAAGAAAATGGGGTTGTTGTCAACGGGACAAATAAACACTAAATTTTAGAAAATTTTGAAAAAACAGAAAGATTTTTTATGATAAGACATTTTTTATGTGAATTCTAATATTCTTTATAAAACTAGCAATAAATTTTCTATGTTAATTGGATTTTGTTTCATGGAAAAACAAAAAAAAGTTCGCATCAGATTTCGTTGGCCGGTGATTGCCAGTCCGTTCAATCTGGCAAGTTAAGCAACGCTGCAGCTTTGATCCCCAGAGGTCGAAATCATAATTTTTAGCAATTCAAAAAAAGCTATTAAATGTAGTCCCCTCGACTTGGACTGAATTAATATTCATCTGAGAACCCGTTTATGTAGTACTTTCGGTTGAGGGGAAGGTTTGTGTAAACAATGAGTTTCATTACTCATTACAGTCAACTCTCGATTTAGTGACCCCTTCCGAGAGTTTTTCCGCCAACACGATCACACAGGGATGTGTTGAAAAAGTATAATTAGATAGACGCAAAGAAGTTAATTTGGAGCCCTGTCGAATCGTTTAAGGCAATATTTGATCTCTTGAGATAGTATCTCTTAAATCCCAAATCTTGTTTTTAATTATTAAAATAAAAGTTTATTTATTTATAAAAATTATATCACATGGCAGATTTGAAAAATTAATTTAAACATATCGAGTATTACCATAGGCGTAGCCAGGATTTTCTGACAGGGGGGGCTAATCGAGTAAAATGACCAAAAATGTTGAAAAAATCATAAGGTAGCTACCTGTTGTTTTTTATTTTTCCTTAAAATTTTTGACGACAGGGGGGGCTAAAGCCCCCCCTAGCTCCCTCTTGGCTACGCCTATGAGTATTACAATAAAAAACCGAGTACATTTTATAGGAATGCACACAATTTCGTAAAAAAAATATTGATACAACAAGAAAAATTTCTATAGCACTTATAGGAAAATAAGAGAAAGAAAAATAAAAGGCAATATGTTTAGGATATAGGATTATCTTTTCAAAAATATACAAACAACCTTTATTAAGAAAAGTTAGATTTGTAAAATAGTGGAAAGAAATGGCAAAATTTTCATCAAATTTAGACATTGACACAATTTTTAGTATAAAAAAAGGAACTAGTATCGATTAGGTATCCCACTGAACGTGAAATTCTTCGAAAAAATTTTTTTTCATCATCTGGAATTGGCCCCTCTATGGGTAATTTTATGCCGGGAATCCGAATTTCACATTTCAGAGACTTGAAAATCTTTCCCCGAATATTCCGAGCTAAGCCTAAACCCAAGCCTAACCCTAAGCCTAATTCTATCTCGAGCTGCTATTTATATGACGTAGGGTCACATTTTTGACAAGAATACCATACATCATATAAATGGCCTTTTCTTAGTTCGGGAAAATATTTTCAGGTCTCGCGAATGTGAAATTTGGATTCTCCGTATGAAATTACCCCTAGAGGGGTCAATTCCAGATGATGAAAAAAATTTTTTCGAAAAATTTCACGTTCAGTGGAATATCTAATCGATACTAGTTCCAAAAAGAAATTGTGTTAGAACCATAGGTTTAGAAAAATATTGGAGTGTCTTCCCCCTGAGGAGACGCAATCAACAGAATTCCAAAAACTGATACTTTTTTGAAGTAATTTTATGGAAAAATATCCTCTAAAGGCTTAGATCTAGGCTTAAGCCTAAGCATAAGCTTAGGCTTAAGCCTAGGCGTAAGCCTAAGCCCAAGCCTAAGGTTAAGCCTAAGGTTAAGCCTAAGCCTAAACTTAAGCCTAAACTTAAGCCTAAGCCTAAGCCTAGGCCTAAGCCTAGGTCTAAGCCTAGGCCTAAGCCTCTAGAGGATATTTTTCCATAAAATTACTTCAACAAAGTATCAGTTTTTGGAATCCTTTTGATTGCATCTTCCCAGGAGGAAGAACTCCAAAATATTAGCTGCCAAAAAAATCACAGATAAAATAATAATTTTCGTTTTCATCAATGAGTGGAAATTTTCTACCCCTCACTACATTTCCTATCGTTTGCTCATTTTTTTTTAGAAAAATCAAACATTTCTCTCAATATTCCTGATAAAATGTGACTAATAAACTTATTTTTTCATAAAATTTAAACGAATCTGGAGATTAAAACGAAAATTTTCGAATTTAAGATCCAACAAAAACTCTATTTTTTAATGATGATTATTATGTTGATGTTGGTTAGCTATGCTAACTGCTCGAGCTCTTGATTCTTTTTCTAGATGTTTTCGCTCTTTTTCGATTCTTGACTTAATCAACTTGATTCGTTTTTTGATAATAGTGCGATCGGAGTGGTTGTGGATACCCATGGACTAAAAAAATTGAAATTTTGAGAAAAATTTTAAAAAATTTCAGCCATGATCAATACTCTTGCACCGCTTTTTGAACTAGCAAAAATTATTTTTAAAAATACTTCAAGTTTGTGTTCACCGGATAGAAAAACCCCCAGAACCAAAAATGAACTAAATACAGGGTGGCGCAAAAAAGTTACATTTTTCATGAATTTTGGACCCGAATTTTTTTTCCTAAAAATTACCCTCTAGGGGTAATTTTATGGTTTTTTTTAGCAAATCCAAAAAATTTCGCGTCTGCGGCGCTGTTTTTTGCTTCAACGTTAAGATATTAGCAAAACCAAGAAAAAATTTTATGAAGTAAAACCGGAATCATAATGCACATGAGGGGGGTGTTGCACCCCTCATAATCGTATCTAGCGATCAATTCGTATTTGACCAACTTGCACTCCTCCACCCCTCCCCTGCTTGTGCATGTATGACCGGAACTGCAAAATTTCTTGGTGGAACCGAACGATTTTTCAGTTCGGACCATCACTGGCCATGACACAGAGCTTATAATAATTTTCATGATACCTTTAATTTAGTTCCATCCAAGTCCAAAAATTTCGGCCCGGTTATCTCATTGACTGTAAACTCGGGGATATATTTTTCTAGCCCGATCTGAATAAGCAATTGACAGACGTCATCGGTGTTCCATTGAAGTACTTGCAGTCCCTAAAATTTTAATCTTTGAAAAATTTTAAATCTAAAAAATACCTGAGATTCCATATCTTGTCTCCAAAATTCATTTTCATCTAAAATTTGTTTGAAAATTAAATTTGTTTTAAACCCCTACTTTGAATATATCTCTTCCTTAGTGGGAACAAAATCCTTCTATGATGATGCAAAAATTTTGGTGGCATAGCTGGACTTGCTGGTTCGGAAATTCTTGGCACTGGACTTTCACAAGTCGAGGAGGTGGTCATGAATCGATCATCCATGTATTCTTCGCAGGGTAAACTAGCCATCATATGGCTGCTTGGACAACAGAGAGGACCTCTTGGAGATCCTACTCCTACCCCTATACAGGCTTCATGAGGAAGGTAGTATTGATGGAGTTGTGGATGAGGCTGATGTGGTGGCATAGGGTGATGGTAGTGAAGTGGAGGAGCGGCTGACATGTGGATGCTTCGAGGGGTCTGAAAATGAAAAAATTGTCATATCGGTAATATTTAATGTTTGATGGGGGAGTACAAAAGTTTTCCAAAAATTTGCATTTGTTCCTCCTATAAGTTTTTATGGAATTTGGTTAAAATTGACCCAATTGCGATAGATTCTTTGTAAGACCAAGCTTAATTCTATCCCGAATTAAGCCTAAGCCTAATTTTAGCCCGAGCTAAGCCTAAGCCCAAGCCTAAGACTAATTCTAGCCAAAGCTAAGCCTAAGCCTAATTCCATCCCGAACTAAGCCTAAGCCTAATTCTATCCCAAGCTAAGCCTAAGCCCAAGCCTAATTCTAGGCCGAGCTAAGCCTAAGCCCAAACCTAACCCTAAGCCTAATTCTAGCCCGAGCTATTCCTAAGCCTAATTCTATCCCGAACTAAGCCTAAGCCCAAGCTTAACTCTAAGCCTAATTCTATCCCTAGCTAAGCCTATGCCAGGGTCCGAAAATGGACTCCGCTAAAAATATGTAAATACCCATTGAAAAATAAAAACTCTAATTTTTGCCATTTACCACTAAACTAACTGTCCAAATTTTTGTATATATTTTTTCAATTTTTCTTACTTGGCCAGCAAATCTTGCCCCATGCGAAGACTTTGAAACTTGAGACTGCTGCCTAGGTAACGGCTCTGGATGCTCTTTATGATGTCCTTCAGCCGATGAAACCGCTTCCGGATTTCCCACCTGACTTCGTTTTAATGTCGACTCCGCTGTTTGATCACCCGACATGGGTGGGTCTGGGTGCTCCTGAGGTAGTAGTACTTCTGTCCTAAATCAAGTTTTTGTTGTAAAATCCCAAATGTTTGAAATTGGGACAGTACTTTTCGTTTTCGATGCTAGCCTCTCGATTTTTATTACCACTTGGTTTAGGATCGGTACATGCGGCCAATTGCTCTCGTAAATCGGTTAGTTCTACTTCGGCTATTGATGTTCGTCGCTGAGCCATTTGATCGAGTTTTCGTTCCAATTCGTCGATTCGGCGTTTCATATGAGTGATCAATGTACTGTAGTGGTCGTCTTTTTCTCGGAGTTGTTCTACATGGGTTTCTTCTCGTTCGAGGAGCTCTTTTTCTCTAAAATTTAGGGCAATTGACTCTAAAAGAAAATGGGTTTGACCCATGGTGAAGTGGCAAACGTCTCACTATGCACTCAAATGGTCGAGGGTTCGATCTCGCAAGGGCAAATTCTTTCTTTAGACCATTTGGCTATCTCGTTCGGACTTTTTTTGAGTATTATCGGCGATTTTACGATCGATTCTATTTGGGGTTTCTTTTAACAATTTTTTAATCGGTCAAGTAAAATTTCCACCCTGGCGGGATCGAACTCTCGACCAATTGAGTGAAAAGTAAGACGTTTGCCACTTCACCATGATAACTTTTTTTCTAATTCTTGTGCAAAAATCATATTTTTCTTGAAATTTTGAATTTTTAAATATTTGATAAATCGCTTGAATGACGGCAATTTGTATAAGTACGACTGCGCCGAACACACCGAACGGAGCACCAAACGGGGCGCCGAACACGCCAAACGGGTCCCAATTAGGCTTAGACCTATGCTTAAGCCTAGCCCTAAGTCTAAGCCTAGGTTTAGGCCTAAATCTAAGCCTAAGCTTAGGCCTAAGCCTAGGCTTAGGTTTTAGGCTTAGGCCTAATTAGGACTCGTTTGGCGTGTTCGGCGCCCCGTTTGGTGCCCCGTTCGGTGCAGTCGTACTTTTACAAATTGCCTCAATGACGAATTTTAATTGATTCAAGGGCTTTTCTCTTCAAAATTCCATTTCAAATTTTTACCTGTCCTGATAATTTTTCAACAACTGCTTAGCCTGATCATATTTGTTTTCAAGTTGAACATAGTGCACCCGTGTGTTTTCTAGCACATCTTTCATTTGATCGGCATTTTTGTGCGATTCAACCAACTCCATTTCCAGGGCTGCGATTTTGGCCTAGAAATTATAATTAAAATTGGAAACTCAGAAGAGTTTTCGAGTGTAGAACTTAAAATTTTTATATAAAAAAATTCAATTTTTAGATAAAAATATTTGCTTTTACTAATAAACAATGAAGTCAACCACTGGTCAGAGGAGCTATTATCTAAATGAGCCTACAAATTGTCCACTTGTGACCATGAACAAAAAGAGGATAGAGGTCATAAATTATTTAAGAAAAAGTGGTTATTAGGGAGAAAAGATAGACTCTTTTTTGGGGGCATAGGAAGTTTTTGCGAAATAAAAAAGTCAAAAATTTTACGAATAGGTCAAAAAAATTTTCACCCTCCCGGGATCGAACCCCCAACCATTTGAGTAAAAAGTGCGACGCTTGCCACTTTACTATACTTGTTGAATTTTTTATCAGCTTGAATGCCCTATATCAACTCCTTACCCGAATTTCCGCTTCCAACGCCCCATTTCTTCTCTGCAACGGAGGTGATCTACTACCTTCTTCAGACTCTGGTGCCGGTGTACCACTGCTACTAACAGTCCTCGTCGTACTCGGCTCAGCATAACCCATCCCCATGGTTTTCATCCGGTCTTGTTCCAACGACTGTCTTATCAACTGTGCCACTTCACTATCTTCTAAATTGGGTTCTCTTCCAATTGTGAAGGTCACTTTTGAGCCGGTAGCACGTAAAGTTTGGGCTGCGAAGAGTTGAGAAACACCAACTAAAGAAACACCGTCGACGGAGACAATTTGATCACAGACGCGGATTTTTCCATTTTTGTGCACAGCACCACCTGGGGTTATGGATTTGACGAAGATGCCGAGTTTTTCTAAGCCGGAGTCGGCGCCAACACCCATGCCTAAAGTTGAGAATGTTATAAACTTTGTATCATGGCGAGATTCGGGGTGCGGATGGCCTAATGGCTAGGACACTGGCCATTCATTTTATTGGCGCGGGTTCGATCTCATCAGAGTCAAAATTTTTATTTCAGCAATCAAAAAAAAGTTGTAAAAGCAAACCCCCTTAAATTAGATGAAAAATTTTTGCCTGTCAAAGTAGACTGAGGAGACTAAAAGTAGATTGAAAACACTCGTCCTAGCTATTAGACCACGCGCCCCACTTTTTGGAATCTCGTCATGTTACAGAGTTTATATTCTGTATCATGTCAGGAGTTTAAAAGTTATGGTAGAATGGCGCAGTTGATAGAGAAGGTAACCGTCCGATCTGACAAGTTAAGCAACATTGAGGCAGCCGGGTTCGATTCCGTTAGGATCAATCCTTTGAATTTCAATAAAATTTTCATATGACCCCCTAAATTTGACCACGTAGTTATTTTCCTTGAAAATTTTTTCGATAAAAATTTTCTTGGAATTCAAAAGTTTGATTCTAATGGGATCGAACATGGCTGTCTCAACGTTGCTTAACTTGCCAGATCGGATGAACTCCTTCTTTATCCACTGAGCCATTCTACCCCGAATTCCAATCTATACCTATAATACTAACTCCCAGGCCTTCTGGTCCCTTTTCTAGCTCCACATCAAACAGTTCCATTTTGTCCAGCCTTCGTTCTAATTCATATTCTGCACAAGAAGCAACTGGATCGATATCGTCGTTTTTCCTATCATATTCTTGTATACCATGTGTTTTATAGACCTAAATGGAGTTGTGGTGGCTGATAGAAGCCTTTTTCATCTAGCTTACCTGTATAGGCGCAGTGCTAAACGAAACTTTTCGATTCACCGTCTCATGCTCGGGCGACAACCCTTGCCTCGTCTCCAAAATTCCACCAATGAATGAAGACGCTGATTCATTATCCAAACTCGAGATGCTCGTTCTAGCCACATCTTCTATCGGAGATGGCGATGACCGCAAATTCGATGGTGTTGGCTGTCTTCGAATCAGGGCAAAAGTAGTACTGTTTCTCGAGCTGGGAATCGAATCATGTTGAGGTGATTCTTGACCACTGGGTCGAGGTTCCGAGGGAACGCTTTCTCCGGATTCGGAAGAGTTGTTTTCATCGTGCATGATTTGGCCACTACCTAAAAAATTTTAGATTAAAGATTTGGATATGTGAGTATATACCTAGGATCTCGTCAGTTGCTGACCCTTCAACACCGAATCTTCTCTTGTAAAACGACGGATCCCTCCAGTAAGGTTCAAAACAAGAGCCTTTTGTAAGCGAATCTCGGGAATAGTCCATCGTTTCTGTTGGAGAATTTTTGTTGTATCTAAAGTTTTTGGTTAAGCAGAGGAGTGACTAGAAAACCCGGAACGGTGGGGGAATACCGTAAACTCTGTTTCATGGCGAGCTTCAAAAAAGCATGGCCTAATGGCTAGGAAGCTCGCCATTCATGTTATTGGCACGGTTTCGATCCCACCAAAGTCATAATTTTTATTTTGGTAAATCATAAAAAGCTGTAAAAACAGTAGCGGTTTCTGGGATATCATTTGTGTTGAAAAAAATGGCCAATTTTGTTGAAAAAATAACAAAATTGGGCATTTTTGTTGAAAAAATGGGAAATTTTTGCAACAAATTCTAACAATTTTTTACCTCAAAGAGTCAGTCATCCTAGGATACGTCGCCGTATTTGTCGCATTCAAATTTGTAGAAATCACCCTCGGCGAATTAATTTTGTCTAAATCCGAGACCAGCTCAGAAAAATTTTTCGCAACTTGTGACATCGGACTTGACGGCGTGACATTTCCAGGCGGAGTGGGCGAGGGTGTACCATTACTTGACTGTGATGAAGGTTTCGGCGGCACTGGTGGGGGGACTTTTGGCGCTGAGATGTGTCGTTGGGGTCTTGGGCTGTAAAATGAAGGAACTTGTTCGGTCGAACGTTCAAGTTGTTCGAACATGGCTTTAGTGTGGGAAAAACGAGTGCGCACATCGTCGGCACAGAGTTCTGGAGTGCTCAGCATCAGAGATGGGACTAGGGAAGCCAGGGTTAGGAAAATTTAAATATTGTTGTTATTGGTTAGGAGTCAAATATGGCGAGGAAGATCTAAAAATGGGTAAATTTAAAATTGCATATAAAAATTCACAATGGCGAAGTGACAAGTATCTTACGTTGCACTTAAGGTCGAGGTTTCGATCCCTTGAGGGCAAAAAATTTTTTTGCTGATTCAAAAATTTGATCAAGGAAATCTCATATAAAAAAGGTTGTAGAATTCATTATTTTCCCTTGAAACACTATCCACTGAACTATCGAATATTCCAGAATGATGTCTTCATTTTGGAACCTTCGATTATTACTTTTTTGTGCAACTACACAAAAGTGGTGCATCGGCTGGGAATCGAACCCGAGCAACCCGCATAGTAAGAGTATTCTACAACTGAACCACCGATGCTGCCTTGAACCTCTTGATAGGTCTTCATCTTTTATCAGGACTATTTCACCAATTTTTGAAGCGATTAGCAAACTTCCATGTTGAGCATTCTGCTTCATCTGCTGTCTTTCACAGAGACTTGTTAGATACTCTTTATGCCAAATATCCCAAAAAATGTCTAAAGTTTTCAGCGTTTTCTTCAATACGTTCGCTGACCCTGGAAGTATCGAACCAGCGATGTATGGCTCAGTGGATAGTGTTTCAAGCGAAAAAATAAACCCAAAAACACAAAAATTCACGCCAAATTTTATTAACCTTTAACAACTTCTTTTGAATCAAGCAAATAAAATTTTCGCCCTGCCAGGATCGAACCCTCAATCATTAAAGTGCAAAGTGAGGCTCTCTCCACAACAACATGGGTAATGACTGTTTTCTCTTAATGGAAAAATGCACTTAATTTTTTCATGATTCGATAAAAGTTGTTCCCGCGCCCTACGAGTTAAAGCAGCACGCTTTAACCACTTGGCCATGGGCAAAACCCACAAAACCTCATGATATGGTACTCGTTTTGCAGCGCTCGGCGAGCTGTGTCGATTGGCGACATTTTTTTAAAATTTGACCCTTGATTTCACTTTTTCGGATTTTTTTGTACGCCGTGGATTAAGTAAGTAACATTTAATCTTACCAAAAAAAGGATTATGGTGCTAATAAAGGTAAGAAAAATAATATCAATATATAGATAGAAGCCACATAGGAGCAAGTTTCTTGTTGTTGACCAAGTCTAAAAATTCATTTATAGTGATTCTATTTTCTGTTAAAGAAAAAAATAATCCGCGATAAATCACATTATCTTCATAAAACTTAATAAATAATATATATAGTTTTGTTTCACGCCATAACTAACAAGGGACTTTCAAGGCCCAAACTCAGATTTTTTCGAGACCTAGCTCAAAAGTTAGAAAAACATGTGGAAGTAACGAATATAATAGTCGCTTGATTGATTGGATATAAATTTTTTGAGCTATGGAGTCATAAAATTGCAAAAATTTTCAATTTTTACTTTGTGCAACAAAAAAAATTTGGCTTTAAGCAGGATTCGAACCCGCGACGTTGTGGCCATGAAGCCGCTGCTTTGCCACTATACCCGAGGCTTGTTGAAACTTCTTTTCAAATCAAGTACTAGTGCTTTTTTTGCAACTTTATGACCCCTATAAATCAAAAAATTTATATCCAATCAATAAGCGACGAGTTTGTCAGACCATGAAGATCCCTTGTAAGTATATTCCGTTTCAGCTGATGGAAGAAAAAGTTTAATACGACGTAGCAAAGTGGTAAAGCTCTTGCTTTCCCCTCCGTAGAGCGAGGGTCCGATCCAATGGGGGTCGAAATTTTGATATTATAGATTCAAAAAAAGTTGTTCAAGTAAACCCCCTTAAAATTACATGAAAAAATTTTGCCTATCATCATTTTTCGATTTTGACCTTTGTAGGACCCTATACAGAGGCGCATATCTAGTTGGATATAGGAACTCTGTATAAGGTCCCACAAAGGTTAAAATCGAAAAATAACTTTTTTGAGATTTTTCGATTTTTCCAAAATTTTTCACGGAAAAATAATAGTACCATTGTGCTCCGGAGCAAACTAAAGACATTCAAAATAAAAAAATAACACTTTTCCATAAAACAAATAACAAACATTGTTTTTTGATACATGTCCACGATAATGTGTTGCGTGATGGATTTCGCTTTAAAAATTTGAAAGTATCGGAATTTGTTGGTCTTATGGGATTTTTGGAATCTCCATATTGTGTGTTGTCGAGTTGGAGAAATTCGAAAACTCTATATTGGGGATAAGGAAAAAATTTACATGTGAAAAGAAACATTTGTTTCAATATCAGGAAGTGGCAATCAAAATCGTTGCCGTTATGGGATTTACGACGACGAAAAAACCGGTTTAATGAGATAATGAAAAAATGAGGGAAATTGTGGGAATTTTTGGAAATTTTCGGAGTCGAAACTGAGGTCTAAAATGAGGAAACAATTTTGAGATTTACTCTTTCATCCCATAAAGTCGGGGTAGAATGGCGCGGTGAGTAGAGAAGGCAATCGTCCGATCTGACAAGTTAAGCAACGTTGGACCTGCAGATTCGATCCTGTTAGGGTCCCAAGTGGTCCAAAATGAAAAAATGGGTATTGTATTTCATGACTTTTGACAACAAAATAAAAAAAATGAATTTTTAGCGCAGGATCGAACCCGCGCCCTTTAAGTGAATGCCGAGCGCTTTAGCCACTCGGCTATGGGAAACCCTCAAAGCCTATGATATGGTACTCGTTTTGAAGCGAAGTTTTAATGGATATTAGATAAAATTAACGAAATATTGAAAAACGAAATATAAAAAACGCCTTTGTGCCCCAAGGGAAAATTTTTAAATTTTTTTAAAGCATGTGTATTGAAGCAAAAAGTCACAAAAATGCGACTTTTCGCTTCAATACACAGGCCTTCCCAGGATCAGGAAGTGTTTTTTCGCTTTGAAAATGTCAAATTCGAATTTCCCGCATGTTTTACCCATAGAGTGGTCATTTCCAAAAAAAATTTTGAAAATTTTTTCACGTGGGTGGCCCCCCTATTGTGTAGTAGCTTCAAAATTTCCTCCTTGAAATTCATCCAAACCCCAAGGACTTCTTCAAAAATTACTTTAGCTCAAGAAAGGATTGAAAAAAGAGACTTTCTCACGCTTATGGCACACACACAAATTTCTTCATGTGAGAAAAATCGAATATAAAAGCCCTGCAAAAAATTGTTTATAAAGGAAGATAAAAAATTCAATATCCACGCAATTTTAGTCAAGCATATAGGTTGACAAAAAAACAATAAGAATGGTTGCCTATGGAAACAACGCATCATAAAATATTTTATGCACAATAATTTATCTTCTCCTCATTTAAGGCTTATCGAGAAAGTCATGAATCATGGAAAATTGCCGGAAGAGATATAGGAGATGATATATAGAGAGGAAATTTGAAACTCATAGTCAAGACCCAAATTGTTTAGCTGGGTCCAAAAATGAGATATCTGTCTAGAAATTTTTTTCAGCAAAAACCATTATCATCAGCGAGTTTAGCGAAGCTAGTTCACTGTTTGTGTGGTACTTATTATGATCCAAAATTTAAAAAAAAATTTTCTTTAAAATCAACTGAAAAACTTAATTTTAAAGAAGTGTGTGTTGAAACAACTTTTGAAGGGCTAGATTTGAAATGGTAAAGATGTGCGTAGATAAGCCTAGGCCTAAGCCTAGGCTTAAGCCTAAACTAAGCTTAAACCTAAACCTAAGCTTAAGCCTAAGCCTAAGCCTAAGCCTAGGCCTAAGCCTAAACCTAAACCTAAGCTTAAGCCTAAGCCTATGCCTAAATACGAAATTTTGATTAAAAAAACCAAATTTTAGGCAAAAACACGGTTGTTTAGTCGAGGAACACGTTGCTGATGTTATTTTTGCGTGAAAACCTAGAAAAAAAGCCGTAAAATTAAAAAAACTTGATAGCCCATCATTTCGCGTTACCCGGAGGCGACGCTTCGGAGAAATGGGCCTAACACCCCTTGTGGCCCTAAAGAGGGCCGTTAAGATACACAAATAACGATATTCTTCACGAACTGCATGGGAATAAAGCCGCTACTTGTGATCAAAAGTTAAAGAGAAAAAGTGTGTTATCCTCAAAGAAATTTTTCTGACTAAAATTTCCACCACTATCTTGTTAGACAACCTTTAAACGACACCCATATTGCCATAAAAATCCTGTTTCCATTTTGTCTCTAGCCTATTAACCACTATACTATGAAAACAGTTGATTGGTCCTGGTTCGATCCCCTTTAGGGCAACTAAATCAAAAACTGCTCAAAAATTTTGCACTGTTGCAATTTTTTATGGGGAACAAGATAGGAAGATTTTTTCCTCATTTTTTTCAAAATTTTGAAATTTTTAACGAAGATTTTTGTTTCACATCTTAATTTTAAACCAAAATGATGAAAATCCTTTACAATCTTGTTCAGCACAAAAAATTACACAAATGCAAAAATTTTGGGAAGTTTTTGATTTTATCACCACTCAATGGGTATTGAACCCGGGTTCTATAGACTGGTTTTCATAGTCTAGTGGCTAGCAAGTTAGTAAAAAGTTCTTTTTTGTTTCAGGGTGTCGTTTAAAGGATTTGAGAGTGTTGAACAAGGAGGTGATGGAATTTTTGAATGAAAAAAGTTTCTGGAAGGGTATCCATTTTTGGATTTACCTTATAGGCCATAAGAAAATGGTTTTCATAATATATGTGAAATAATCGTCACCATGGCGAAATGGCAAACGTCTCTCACTTTGTACTCGAATGGTCGAGTGTTCGATTCCATCAGGACGAAAATTTTTTTGCTGATTTAAAAAATGTTAAGGAACCCCTCCCCCCTATAAAATTACGCGTAGAATTTTTGCTTTTCATTTTTTCTTGAAACACACTATCCATTGGGCCATACGGACGAGGGGTCTTGATAAGGTAAAATCCAAATCAAAAAAGCAAAATAAATCTGTCACTATCCGAAGGCCTAAAACCAAACTCTTCGCTGACCTAGAATTTCACAAATCATAGAGTAGAATAGCGTTTGTCTTGCAATTATGCATATATGTTTCATGTGCTGGATATTGTTGTTGACAGCCGCATTGGTCAGCAGCACCAATCTCGAGATTCTCGGTCGAGATTGTGCGCGGCATGTGACAGATTTTCGGCGGGTTGGTGAAATGAGAAAAGAAGAAGAAGAAATGAGAATAATAAGAATGACCATTGCTTGACCACTGGCTGGCTGAACAATGACCTTTGCGCTAGTTTCTATTTATCAGTTGGTGTTGTGTAATTATTATGTGTCAAGATGGGTGATGATTAAAATTATGTCAGAAGGGAGGAGAAATTCACCAGGAGTGGTACAGAAATTTGAAGTGGAAGCGACCGCAATTTTGGGGATTTGATTGGAAAATTACAGTAACAGAAAGATTTGTTTAGTATATTCTCGAGATTCAAAAAGATGGATGCACATGGTCTAATGGCTAGGACGCCAGTCTTTCATTTTTTTGGAGCGGGTTCGATTCCAACATTTTAAGTTCTTACGAATAAGATACGATTCAAAAGATGGATGCGCATAGCCTAGTGGCTAGGACGCCAGTCTTTCATGAGTTCGATCCCAACATTTTTCGTCCTTACGAGCAATAAGACCGGGAACACTTATGTCAAGGTTTTCAGGTCATAAAAAATAACTTATTAGGAAATGAACTGCACTCGCGAATGTTGGATTCCAAAGTAGGTATAAGAAATATATTATAATCACCATCCGAATATCAATTTTTAGGAGCAAAAGGCGCTGCCCAGAATTAAGTTTACGTTCGCTCGCAGCCCTACCATTTTTTACTTTTTAGTTTAGCTAATCATAAAAGAAAAATCCCTTAAAATCTCATGAAAAATTTTTTGCCAATCATTAGTTTTTGGAGAACTTAGGCCTAAGCCTAAACCTAATTTAAAGAATTCGATCATACTGGGATCGAACCCGCGCTAATAACATGAAATGGCCAGCGTTCCTAGCCATTAGGACATGCACGATCACTTCTTTGAAGCCCCGCTATGTTGCGGAGTTTAAGAAAGATAATGGAAAAATGATATTATAGAAAAAAATATTTTTAAACAAAACAAATGACCACTAACCAATCCTCTCATTATCAGTGCAAAATATGTCAAAGAAAAGCGATCATCAGATTTATGAATAGTGTCAAAATATTCTCGGAGTGACCGCAATTTCCAAGGACAATATTATTACGCACACGTTTAACATTATTCTCGACTGGGAATTTATATAAATTTTCTGAAAATTTATTAGTCAAAATGTCAACAAATAATAAAAATGATTTATTTAGTCAAATTTCTTATAAGCACTTATCAAATCGACAGTGAAGAGAAAAAGGTTAGTGAATTCGATTTTTGAAAGGTTAAAATTTGATTCGAAATGGTAAAGATGTGCGTTACTTAAGCCTAGCTTAAGTTAATCATAGCCTGGCCTAAACCTAAGCCTAGGACTAAGTCTAAGCCTAAGACTAAACCTAAGCCTAAATTTAAGCCTAGGCCTAACTCTAGGTTTAAGCTTAAGTCTAAGCCTAAGTTTAAACCTGGGCTTAACCCGTTTTGGCCGACAACTCGGCGTGACGGTATTTTTTGAAAATTTTTGCACAGAAGTGCTTAGAATAGCCTAAAAATAAGTTTCGTAAAAAAATTGGCAAAATTTAACAAAGGCAAAAAAATTAAGCTCCAGCCGGGGATCGAACCCTCGACCTATGGGGCCAAAAAAAAATTTCTTCAAAATTTAAAAAAAATTATACAGTTGGATTCGCCATGATCTATTTATATGAAAAATGTCATTAATTCATCAAAAATCTCAACCTAGAAGAAGATATAGGATATTTTAGTTCGAGGCCGATTTTTACCCTAAAATTTTCCAATTTGCAAAGTTTCAATCAAATTTTTAACTATCTTAGAAAGTTTTTTATGGAAAACAATGTTTTACATCTTTGTTCAGCTTGATCTTAGGAATTTTTTAAGCTATTGCTCAACCCACTTGGATTAAGCCTGATCAAGTTGTGGGGATTTCTTTGTGGTGGGTCATATATGACCCAGTCGTCCAAAACGGGTTAA
>OZJO01026119.1:0-19798 GCA_900406225.1 Acrobeloides nanus | reverse complement strand
CCCCTAATTTTGACGCATTTTTTTCAATTTTTTGACCCCCGAAAAATTTTTTCAGAATTTTTCGATGCGCGCAATCGATTTCTCGCATGATTTTACCCCTAAAAATGATCTTTTTAGGAAAAAAATTTTTTTTCGAGAGGGGTCGCAAAGTGGACCCCCCCTTTAAGGTGACGGAGATAACGCAAACAGACAGACACACATAGCGAGCTTAATATTTGAGAATTTGCCACTTTTATAGTCCAACCGATCTGAAATAAAGTTTGTTAGGTTGAATACACAGAGTAATCTTTTGCAAAAATGTCAATTCCAAAAATTACTCGTGATTCCAATTATTTATGCTTCTTTGAACATTCTTTGAACATATAAAGCATATTTAAAAAATTTGTTTAAAAGATGAAAGTTAATTCTTAGGAAAATCTTTTTCTCGAATCTCATCCGAAAGTTTTTAATGAGCTTGTTACTACAAAGAGCGTCAAAAAATGGATAAAATTGCGTCAAAATTAGGGATTATAATTTTTAACCCCCAATACCCCGGAAAAATTTTTCAGAATTTTTCGATGCGCGCAATCGATTCCTCGCATAAATTACCCCTAAAGGGTCAATTGTTACAAAAATTCAAAAAATTTTCTATTCTTCGTTGTTGACCTTACTTTTGACCCCCCCCCCCCTTTAGATCCCCTTCCATCACGGCCTATACCAATCGATAGGGCTCGGTGAGAGAAGAAAAATGACACCAAGATCATGGGGATATCCTTCAAGAATAATTTTTTAGCTCCATATCATTAAAGGAAGACTTATATTGCAATTTAATGTAAACAAACAATGCTCCGTCATAGCCGAGTGGTTAAAAGCTTGGCTCTAAAAATATTTCTTTGGTTCGATTATCATCTGCACTTAATACTTTTCGCCCTTGCCCCCCCCCAAATTATAAATTTTTTGCAAAATAAAAAACTGGGCTAAATTTGTTTAAAACTTTAAAAAATTTAAAGATCGATTAAAAATTTAAAAAATCCATAAAAATTAGAAAATCGTCAAAAATGGCAAATTTTTCAAAAATCGAAAAATTCCTGAAAATTCATAAAAAATTGAAAATTCGTCAAAAATTGAAAAATTTGTAAAATTCGAAAAATTCCACAAAAATCGAAAAATTCATCAAAACGAAAAATCTATCAAAAATCGAAAAATTCATTTTAAAAAATTGAAAAATTCGTCAAAAATTGAAAAAAATCTAAAAAATTTCGTTATAAATTGAAAAATTTTTCAAATTTTAACGAACTTTTTTCCTTAAAGGGTTAGACCACGTTACCGAGAAACGCATATTTAACTATGCCAAACAGTACATAACCCCCCATTTAATAACCGAAGAACACGAAAATGACAATGAAAAAATTTGAAAACTTCATCTTCATCCCGAAAAATTCAATTGAAAATGACCATTTTTATCCATTTTACCGCTATTTTTGCGCATTTTATAGCTAAAAATCACTCAAAAATAATTTTTTTTATCGGAAAAATTGCATAATTTACCGTTTTCGACCATGTTCTACAACATCCAATCATTTTTAAAAAAATTTGAAAAAATTTTTTGAAAATCGATTTTTTGGGGGACAAAAATGGTGGTCAAAAAATCGATTTTCAAAAAATTTTTTCAAATTTTTTTAAAAATGATTGGATGTTGTAGAACATAGTCGAAAACGATAAATTATGCAATTTTTCCGATAAAAAAAATTATTTTTGATTGATTTTTAGCCATAAAATGCGCGAAAATAGCGGTAAAATGGCTAAAAATGGTCATTTTCAATTGAATTTTTCGGGATGAAGATGAAGTTTTCAAATTTTTTCATTGTTATTTTCGTGTTTTTCGGTTATTAAATGGGGGGTTATGTACTGTTTGGCATAGTTAAATATGCGTTTCTCAGTAAGTCCCACTCGCCCTTTAAAGGAAGAACTCGGATCAGGGTGAAGATCTCGTTCGGGGCGCTCGGAGACTTATCGATCGGATCAGAAAAAATCTCCTTTCCCCTCCGAACGCGATAGCGCTCTGTCCCTCAGTTTATTTAAAAGAAAACTTAAAAATGCTAACGACAAAATTCCTAAAACGGTGCCGTAGGCAAAGGAGGACATGTCCCCCTCCCCTCCCTCATATCGGAAGAATGAAAATTTATTCCTAATAGTCCTTTATGTTTTCGTTTTCGACGGTCGGAAAAATACATAAGGGTCTCTTTATAATTTTCATTTTTTTTACTATCCCCTCCCCAATGAGAAATCCTGCCAACAGCACTGCCCGTAGGCAGGCAACCCGTTTCAGGAGTGTGGTTGAGCTCTAGAGGCATATCTCGCTTTTTTTTAATAAAAATGTCGATATCTCATGATCCCTCTGTAGGATCAAAAATCCGTCTGACAGTTTTGTAGAGTAGAGTCTGCTGAATCTATCTGTATATACAGTTTATATAAAATGACGGGATTTTTTAAATTTATGACGGGAGGAATGTTTTGCTGCTCAACCACATTTTTTGCTACATTTTGAAATGGGGTGCAGGATCAGGGGCAAAAAGGTGGTACCACCCGTTACCCAAAACACCCACTAATAGATGGTTTGGATGGTGGGTGGTACCACCTCATCCATATGGGGTGGTAAGTGGTACCTCCTAGAGTGGGTAGGGGTGATACCACCTACTTTTTCGCACCCTTGGCAGGATTCATGGTATATGACTTTAGAGGATTGACGAAAATTTTAAAAATTTATATCCAATATTAAAAATTACAGCAACTTTTATACTAAAATCCGAAGTTCAGAAAATCAAATTGTTCAAATAGTCCAAATACAAAATCAAGAATAAATCCTTAGAATGAAGAATCGCATTCATTTGTTCAAAGATATTATCTGTCTCTATTTTCAGTTTTATTTTCAACTTCTATTATAGTAGCAGAGATCACAGATCTAAAATCAGAACCTAAAGGACCAGTCCAGTAAGTTACAATCATTTGAAAAAAATGATATATTCGAAAAAATCATGAAAAATTGAGCATTTTTCGTTTTTACGACATGTTCTGAATCGTTGTAGTTTTCGAGATAATTGCGTTTGAAATTTTGAATTTATGTCTTCGTTGTAATACACAAACTTTAAAAAAAAATTTTTTTGGGAAAAATCGATTTTTGCATCAATTTTTTAAATTTTCAAAAAATGAACATTGTAACTATAATTTTTTATAGCTAAATGAGACGAACAAAATGATACAAAAATGATCCAATTTGAACATTGTTTTGGGTTATTGAAACGAAAATTCTGATTCATGTTTCTCTCTCCATTGAACCATGAAGCGCCAACTTTGTCAACTTTTCTCGTGAAACGGACTTGTATTAATGTAAAACAATTTGTAGATAGTATTTTATTAATAATTAATAAATCATATTTTCGAAATTTATTATATGTTAAAAAGATTTATTTTGAAAAATTACAAAGGAATAGAACAGACCAGTGCGGCGCACCCAAATACCGAAAATAAATGTCGCCAATCAATTCAGCTCATCGAGCGCTTCAAAGCAAGTACCATATCTTGGGGTTTTTCGAGTTTTGTCCATGGTCGAGTGGTTAGTGTGATAGATTTGTGGGTTATAGATCGAGGGTTCGAATCTCAACTCAAATTTAAAGTTGTCCAAATTCCATGGAAATTTTTGCATATCCCTATTTTGGTCTCTAAAACACTTTGCAATCATTTTTTGACCATTAAATACTTACTGGAGCTGTATAATAAGGTTAGATTTTAACAAGTTAAAGTCATTATTACTACATACAGTTCCGGCAAGTATTTAATGGCCAAAAATGATTGCAAAGTATTTTAGAGACCAAATTAGAGATATGCAAAAATTTTCATGGAATTTGGACAACTTTAATCCGAGGTGGGATTCAAACCCTTGACCTAAATCCGCAAANGTTAGATTTTAACAAGTTAAAGTCATTATTACTACATACAGTTCCGGCAAGTATTTAATGGCCAAAAATGATTGCAAAGTATTTTAGAGACCAAATTAGAGATATGCAAAAATTTTCATGGAATTTGGACAACTTTAATCCGAGGTGGGATTCAAACCCTTGACCTAAATCCGCAAAAATGTCACACTAACCACTTGACCACGGGTAAAACTCCCAAAACGCCATGATATGGTACTTGTTTTGAAGCGCTCGGCGAGCTGAATTGATTGGCGACATTTATTTTTGACCCTTGCCACAACCTTTTCATTATTTTGGTGCGCCATGCAGTAGGCTAGGGGTGCCAAAAACATGAAATTTCTTAGGAAAAAATGAAAATTCTAAATAAAAAATGAAAAAATTGGAAAAATGCTTACAAAAATCAGTTTTTCACCTCCCCCTATACTTACTTATATTGGGTTCTGGCTTGGGTCTGGACTAGGAATAGCATAAATGTTATTTGAAGTAGGCTGTTGTGTCAAACGGGATGGAGTAACTTTTACAAACTTTGTACAAGGAAATTCTTTAAAAACAGCTTGTCTTAAAGTAGCATTTAAAAATAGGTAAACAATAGGAGTGTCGCCTAAAAGATTTTCATTATTTTGACTAAAACCGATTTATGGCCGAATGGCTACCGCGCTCGGTCTTCACTAAGGGCTCGGGTTCGATCCCGCGCCCAAAAGTCAGCTTTTTATTTTGTTGTCAAAAGTCATGAAAAAATTTTGCTTATCTCTATTTTTATGCGGGGAACACGATGTTACTATTATTTTCCGTAAAAATTGAAAAATTTGAAAAAATCGAAAAATAACTTTTTTGAGATTTTTTCAATTTTCCAAAAGTTTTCACGGAACAATAATAGCGCTATCGTGTTCTCCGCATAAAAATGTGGATATGCAAAAAAATTTTATGACTTTTAACAAGAAAATAAAAAACTGATTTTTTGGCGCGGGATTGAACCTGCGCCCTTTGAGTGAAGGCCGAGCACTTTAACCACTCAGCCATGGGAAAACCCATGATATGATACTCGTTTTGAAGCGCCAGGCGAGCTGAGTCGATTGGCTACATTTGTTTAAATTTTGACCCTTGTTTTCATCTTTTTTTATTGGTGGACCAAAAAAGTCAGAATTCCGGTTTTTTGGGGACACTCTGTATATTTATACAAACCATGTATCATAATCCAGGTAACATGTCCGATGACAATAAAAACGTCGGAAACCGGAAAGAATTGCATGTAAATATAGACGATAGCAGCCAAGAAAATTTCAAAACATATGACCATTGATTGAAGTGTCAACTAAAAATTTTTTGCAGCTACTACACAATAGGGGGAGGGGGGACCACCGACGTAAAAATTTTTTCTGGAAATGACCCCTCTAGAGGTAAAAACATGAGGGCAATGCGAATTTAAATTTTCGAAGCGAAAAATGCTTCCCTGATTCAGGGAAGGCGTATTGTGTATTGAAGCAAAAAGTCGTAAAAATGCTTTTTTTGCCTAAAAACGACTCCTTTTGTGGTAAAAATGTGCAGGGAATCCGAATTTGACATTTCTAAAATTTCATGGATTTATGAAAAGCTGTATATTTTTGCGATTTTTGAGCAAAAATTCGATTTTTGAGAAAAAATTAAATTTTTAGCAAAAATTCGATTTTGAGTAAAAACATCTATAAATTTCGTTTTTTGAGCAAAATTTTTGAAATTCAAGAAAATAAAATTTTTACCTCAAAAGGGGTCGTTTTTAGGCAAAAATCGCATTTTTGCGACTTTTCGCTTCAATACACAATACGCCTTCCCTGAACCAGGAAAGCGTTTTTTCGCTACGAAAATATCAAATTCGTATTCCCCGCATATATTTACTTCTAGAGGGGCCATTTCCAGAAAAAATTTTCACGTGGATAACCCCTATTGTGTAGTAGCTTCAAATTTTTGCTTACCAACTTTTGGAATTTGGAAACCGACGCCACATTGTAACCACGATTTTCAAAACAAAAATAACAACAAATAATGGCATAGCATCCACCGATCATGACCATTGTGAAAATATTGTGGGCGACGTGAAAATAACTAGCATACTAAAAATTATAAACATAGCTAAAAAGAGAGATTCCCCCGACCTTGACTGGGTCTTGAAGCCCAGTGATACCAGCATGTGGATCGAAAAACCATGCAAAATACTTGTTGTTATAGAATGCAGGTTTTTCAAACAGATATGTGTAAAACGTATAAACTCCTGGGAAGATCATCCATAACCAAAGTGAGTAACCACTGTATAGTCGGCTTGCCAATCTAGGCAAGCATAATTCCAAGCATCGATTAATTGCCAGCTCGATGCACACCATACTGGTGCCATACCAACAAGCTAAAATTTTACAGGGTGCTCCATAAAGTTTGTGATTTTTTGGCGAGTTTTTCTTTCTTTTTTTAACACGGGAATACTCCTTCAAATTTCCGGTATATTCTGTTATTTTAAGCTATTTTGATCAATATTCAAAAAAATTTTTAAAAAAAAAGTTGTTAAAAAAATTCATGTTAAATTATAAGCAAAATTAAAATCACGATTTTAATCGTGAACTTGGCTTAGTGGTAGTGCTCCAAAATTTGAGTCTAAGGGTTTCAGGTTCGAATCCCACCTGAGTCGATTTGATTGCGAAAAAAGCTGGTATATTCAATGGTTAGACAAAAATCTTCCCGATTCTGAATCAGGAAAAGTTGAGATGTATTGAAACGAAAATTACCTGAATTAGGGTCAGGCAAAATTTTTCACGTTTCGAAAATACGCGCAATCGATTTTTTTCGCATAAAATTACCCCAGGAAAGATGTTTTTTCAGATTAGTTTTTATTAAAAACGATGGTTCATTTCGAATGGGAGGGGGGGGAGGTGTCAGATTCATTTGAGTACCCTCTACATATAGTTTTTAGTGAAGTTAAAGATACCAGAACCGACGCATGCCAATAAATAAAACAGTATAGGGTTTGCACAAAAATGCACTCCCATGATGGCTTGAATTCCAGTCATGATGGCATTGAAACACAGCATTAGCAAGTCGAATGCTCCCAATAAAAACATTAGTTTATAGCAAGAATGTTTGATAAATTCTTGTTTCAACATCACAACAAGAAAGGGGATATAAACGATCTAAATTTCACTTTGTGTACAGGGTCTCCAAATGAACTGGATCACCCCAATTCTAAATCGCTCTATCTCCCTCTAATTCAGATCAGGAACACTCGGAAGCGAGGCCGAGCACCAACGGCGCTCGGTCACCAGGTAGAAACAAGACTCTTGTATAGTAAAATTACCTCACAAACAATCCCCATAAATAAATACAAAGTTCCTATTGGAACATTTGGTCTTCCTTCAGCATTCCATTCTTGGGTAGTTTTCATAGAACAGTTATACATTTTCTTCCAGACTTCATGCTCGAAAGTGAATAACCACATGCCCATTTTTGTCAAATTAATACAAATCAAAGCAAGCAATATTCAATTCAATGAATAAGTTTTCTATTTGTCTTTTTTAAAGTCCATTTCAATCCGAAGAATAAAAACTTTCTGAAAAGTTAGTAAGGAGCGATCCCATCCGATCTGGCAAGTTAAGATACGTTGGGCCTGCGGGTTCGATCCTGGAGGGTAAAATGTTGAGAAATTAAAAATTTTTTAGCAGACCCACTAAATTCGACCTCGTAGAATATTTTCCTATTTTAGCTTCCTTGAAAAATTTTCCAAGGAAGCAAAAATAGGAAAACATTCTATGAGGTCTAATTTAGGGGGTCTGCTAAAAATTTTTGGAGTTACTACACAATAGTGGGGAGGGGGGGCACTCACGTGAAAAATTTTTCGAAAATTTTTTTCTAAAAATGATACTTCTAGGGGGTAAAAACTTGCAAAGAATCCGAATTGGACATTTTCGAAGCGAAAAAACGCTTCCCTGATTCAAGGAAGGCTAGTATATTGAAGCAAAAATCACATTTTTACGAATTTTCGCTTCAATACACAGGCCTCCCATGAATCAGGAAAGCATTTTTTCGCTTCAAAAATGTCAAATTCGGATTCCCAGCATATTTTTACTCCTAGAAGTGTCATTTCAAGAAAATTTTTGAAAAATTTTTTAAGTGGGTGGCCCCCCTATTGTGTAGTAGCTCCAAAAATTTTAATTTCTTAACATTTTACCCTCCGGGATCGAACCAGCTGGCCCAAGGTTGCTTAACTTGCCAGATCGGACGGAATCGCTCCTTATTAACTTTTAGAAAGTTTTTGTTATTTGAGATTGAAATGGGCTTTATGAAATTATCTGTAATTTTTGGTTAAATACAGTAGCGGAAAAAAATTTCGAGCAAGCATCAAAAACGGCCCGATCTCAATCAGGGCTGCATCTGACAAAAAACGACCACGCAGGGATACGAGAGGGGAACTTTGAGTATGTTTTCGAATGACTGGCACCATAATTCTTCAAAGAATTCAAAGTTCCCTTTCAACACGACCACACAGGGATGAGAGCGAGGCACTTTGAGTTTTTTGAAGATACCTTTTTATCTAGCTTAAAAACTTATGTTGCCCCAGTGGAGTTCCCTTCCTGAAAAACATTTTTGCACAATTTAAAAAAAGAATTGTGGTGCCAATCATTCGGGGACATACTTTCTGGGCCTGTTCCCTTTTTGTCAGATGCAGTCTCATTCCGATTGAACATCCTTGATTTGAGCTTAATAAACGCATTCATGGTAGCAAAAAATGAAAATGAGTAAAAACGTTTATGTCCATTAATTGGATAAAATTGAGACTTATAAAGCTTACTCGAAGTTTTTTCACGCTACTGTATATTTTATAAAAATCATCATGACCCCCAGACGCTCTTTGCTATAACAAGCTCATTAAAAATTTTCGGATGAGATTCGAGAAGTTGATTTCCCTAAGAATTAACTTTCATCTTTTGAACAATTTTTTGAAATATGCTTTATCTGTTCAAAGAAGCATAAATAGTTGAAATCACGAGTATTTTTTGGAATTGACATTTTTGAGAAAGATTGATTCTGTGTATTCTACCTAACAAAATTTATTTCAGATCGGTTGCACTATAAAAGTGACAAATTTAAAAGTGAATTTAAAAAGCGCTAACGACAAAGTCCTTAAAACGGTGCTTTAGGCAAAGAAGGACATATTCCCCTTCTCCATAGTCGGAAAAATGAAAATTTATTACTAATACAGTCAAACTTCCGTTTTATGACACCTCCGTTTAATGATAGCGACCATCAGGGATGCCGGCGGGGAAATTTGGTATATAAATTTATGAAAAAAAGTTTTTTGTGTGCCCTGTCATTTTGCGGCGGAGTATACCAGCTTTTTTTCGCAGGCAAAATCAAATTGACTTAGGTGAGATTCGAATCTGAAATCCTTAACTTGATTCTTGAAGCATTACCACTGAGCCAAGTTCACGATAGAAATCGGATTTTTAATTTTGTTTATACTCTAACATGAATTTTTTCGTTTTTTTAATGCTTAGTAGTACCACCACTTTACCATTTTAGACGAACTTTTAAGCAAAACACTAAATTTTTTACACAAACTTTTGCACATTCCATAATCTTTATTGAGCCGTGATAATGTAAAAAAAAACACGCACACAAGGTTGACAAAATTTATTCAAATTTTTTATTGATAGGTGGTATGAAAAAAAGTTCGATANTTAGACGAACTTTTAAGCAAAACACTAAATTTTTTACACAAACTTTTGCACATTCCATAATCTTTATTGAGCCGTGATAATGTAAAAAAAACACGCACACAAGGTTGACAAAATTTATTCAAATTTTTTATTGATAGGTGGTATGAAAAAAAGTTCGATAGAAAAAGATAGCGAAACTATAGAGAGTGGCTATTAAAAATTATTTTTGTAACAAAAAAAATTTCGTTAAACAAACGTGATAGAGAGGTTCTAGACCATTCGGGTGTCTGGGCAGCCGGATACGCTACATAGGCATACGAATAATATATTGTGAAAAAATTGCTTAGCCTAAAATTGTTTTTGTACCTTATTTTTGCCTATTGTTCCATGTTTTTTAGTGTTTGCTTTTTTTAGGCCTACTCTATTTTATACGGGTTTTATAATTTTAGTACTAATGCAAATTCAAAAAGGCGGGGTGGAACAGGGAATGGACAAGATTCGAGCAATCCGACCGCGAAGACACCCTACGAATGGGGAACAAAATTAATAAAAAATTGAAAATTGAAAACAACGACAGTTTAGGAAAAATTGAGCTTGACGGAGCAGGATCATTTTTGGTAAAATGGCGTTGTTTTTTGAGGCGCAGAAGTTCGTATTGATGGTGCGCCTCGGTCGTAGTGACGGTTCATGTAGCAGTGAGTTCATCAGCCGCACCTGTGCAGATGAGGTGAGCGAAGGCCTTGTAGTCACATTTTCCTAAAAATGCAAAAATTCAATTTCTTTTTAGGGGGTTGAATTTTTCTTACCGCCCTCAATTGGTGGTTTTCCCTTGTACATAGCTTTGATCTCGTCATCATCTAGAGGCTCGCCACGTTTGTTTTGCAAAATTTTGATCAAATCATCTTCGGTGAGGTAGCCACCATCTTTCTTATCGAACATCTGGAATGCTCCAACGATTGTCTGCTCGGGATCCGTTCCTAAAGATTTCAATTTTTATGCTATTTTAAGCTATTCTGAGCAACACAAAATTTTTGGAAAAAAAGTTGTTAAAAAAATTCATGTAAAATTACAAGCAAAATTAAAAATCAAATTTCTATCGTGAACTTGGCCCAGTGGTAATTCCCCAAAATTCGAGTCTAAGGGTCCCTGGTTCGAATCCCACCTGAGTCGATTTCATTTTGCCTGAGAAAAATTTTTTCTTTTTCTCTTACCAGTAAGTCTCTCTCCGAACAAGGCCAAGAAAACGGTGAAGTTGATGGCTGCTGGGGCTTCCTTGATCATGGAATCGACCTGGGAGTCGGAGACGACCTGTCCCATGGAAGCGTAGAGATCTTTCAAGTCCTGCTTGGAGATGACACCATCTTTGTCTTGGTCCATGATGCCGAAGGCTTCCTTGAATTCTTGGATGGTTTTCTGGTCGAATTGGGCGGCTTCGGATCCGGAGCGGGCTTTTCCGCCTCCTCCTGCCTTCTTCTTCTTCTTGGTTGCTTTCTCGGACTAAAATTGCGAAAACGGTTATTTTGATTTAAAAAATTGTATAAGGCGTTTTCCGCCAAAAGAAAAAAAGATATCAACCATGGTGGAGTGGCAAGGGTCTTCCATAGTGCAGTGGATAAGGAAGCCGCCCGTCCGATCTGGCAAGTTAAGCAACGTTGGGGCCCGCAGGTTCGATTTCCCGGTGGGTAAAACTTTTGATTTTCAAAAATTTTTTTTTGATTATTAAGGTCCAAAAAATTTTTGATCCCTAAAAATAAAAATTCTTTGAAATTCATCGAACCTGCCGGCCTAACGTTGCTTTACTTACAGATCGGACGGGCGGCTTCCTTATTCATTTGGTTATCGACAGCGACTTTTTTATTTGTTGGCGGAAATGGACTATAAATAGTCGAGGGTTCGATCCCGTCAGGGCAAAAATTTTATGGGACGCAAATTTGGTTGGTCGATGGTTGTCTGATCTGGCAAGTTAAGTAACGTTGATCCCGCTCGGAGCTATTACTTTTTGCAGTGTTCAAAACTGATAAAAAATTTTTGGTATTTTTATGCGAGGAAGACGAATCCACCGTTATTTTTTCATGTACCTTTCACTTGAAACACTACTGAGCCATATGATCTCTTACCTGTGGGAGATCGAACTCTCGATATATGGCTCAGTGGGTAGTGTATCAAGAGAAAAAAACGAAAGGCACAAATTCTAATTCTACGACAAAATTTTTAGGGGTTTTTCTTTAACTGTTTTAAATCGGTAAAATAAAATTTTTCCCCTTAAAGGATCGAGCCCTCAACAATTTATGTGCAAAGTAAGACGCTTGCCACTTCGCCATGATTGATGACTTTTTTCTATTTTTAGAACTTTTTTTATAGCTTTTTACTTTTTTTTAAGTTGAGGAGGTTAAATAAGTTTATTAAATTTTTGCAGTTTTTATAACGCAAAATATTTTCTAAAAGTTCCAAAAATCTTTTCTTTCGCAGTCATGTTTACACTCGCCACTTCGGCTGAATGGGACGTAGTCTAGAAAGAACTAGATTTGTGGGCCGCAGCTTTTGTGTAGAATCTCATCCTAGCTAATAACTCGTAAAATAAAAAAAAGTCGAAGCTCATATTCTAGGAAGTGGATAAATTTTAAAGCTACTACACAATAGGAGGGCACCCACATGAAAAAATTTTCAAAATTTTTTTTCTGGAAATGGCCTCTCTAGGGGTAAAAACATGTGGGGAATCCGAATTTGACATTTTCGAAGGAAAAAATCGCTTTCCTGATTCAGGGAAAGCCTGTATATTGAAGTGAAAAGTCGCAAAAATGCGATTTTTGCAACGTTTCGCTTCAATACATAGGCCTTTCCTGAATCAAGAAAGCATTTTTTTGCTTCGAAAATTTCAAATTCAGATTTCCCGCATGTTTTTACCCCTAGAGGGGCCATTTCCAGAAAATTTTGAAAAAATTCTCACGTAGGCTTGCCTATTGTGTAGTAGCTCCAAAAGTGGCAAGTTTTTGCGGTTTTTGGGCAATTTTTTCTTTCGAATTTTTTACCCTTTGAGAAACCAAAAAAAGTCAGATATTGATGGCCAAGTGGTCCAAGACGTTGAACGTCCGATCTGGTAAGTTAAGCAACGTTGGGCCCGCAGGTTTGATTCCCACTAGGGTAAAACTTTTTTTCAAAAACTTTTTTTTAAATGGAGCAAAAAGTTTTGTTCCAATAAAAACTTTGGAAATTCAAAGGATTTACGCTGGTCGGAATCGAACCTGCGGTCCCAACGTTGTTTAACTTGCCAGATCGGACGTTCATCGCCTTGAACCACTTGGCCATCGACAACTATCTTTTTTTCCTATTATGGACGGAAACGGACTATAGAGTAGTGGTAAATCTTTGACGTTTCACGCCCCTGTTGTCAAGTTCGATTCCCATACGTGTCCATTAATTTTTGTAAACTTTGATAATCAGCACTAAAAGTACCCCTAAGGAAAAAATGCAAAACACCAAAACTTAATGGATGCGGTGGGAATCGAACTTGGCATCAGAGGATTGAAAAGTCGTAGATTTACCACTACGCTATGGTGATTGAATGAAACTAATTAGTATCTTTTGTCACTATTTTGGGAATTGAGGCACTATTTTTTCAAACGCCAGGAAAAATTGAAATTTTTTCCCCAAAGTGTTTTTTTCAGATTTTGAAAATTTTTGGCACTATTTTGAAACTATTTTTTAACGTTTTTTGGGAGCTACTACACAATAGGGTGGGGGGGGGGGGGNNNNGGGGGGGGGGGAGACCAGCGAAAAAGCGCTTCCCTGATTCAGGGAAGAAATATTGTGTATTGAAGCGAAAGTCGCAAAAATGCGATTTTTGCCTAAAAACAACCCCTTTTGGGGTAAAAATGTGTGTGGGAATTCGAATGAATACAAGAAAAAGAGTTATTTAATGTTATTTTCTCAAATTTTCGCTTCAATATACAGCTTTTCTTGAAATCAAGGAATTTTGTAAATGTCAAATTTGGATTCCCTGCACATTTTTACCCCAAAAGGAGTCGTTTTTAGGCAAAAATTGTATTTTTACGACTTTTCGTTTCAATACACAAACGCCTTCCCTGAATCAGGGAAGCGTTTTTTATCTTCGAAAATGTCAAATTCGGATTCCTTACATGTTTTTGCCCCTAGAGGGGCCATTTTCAGAAAAAATTTTTCACATGGGTGGCCCCCTCCAATTGTGTAGTAGCTCCGTTTTTTGGCACTATTCGTATCATGGTTTGATTTTTAAAATATATATCATGAATACAAAAAATGCAAATAATAAAAAATACTTACCATTTTGTTAACGAAGGGACGAGGTCGGCTGGAACGGAAAGCAAATGTGAGGTACGACTGAAGCAAGTTGGGAGTTTTATGCGTCGGATCAACTTTAGTTTAGCTAGCTGTCTGTCTCTTTACACAATAGTCTATTCTCTCTAGGCAATAGTCGAAAGATAGAAAAGAAGATCAGCCTAGAGCCCACAAAGATCTCAAGAGTGATCGAAAGAGAAAATATTACACTAAAAGGCGAAAGCCGTCTTGCCACTATAGCTTGGCTGGAATTTGTCTGCTTGTGTTGTACTATGTCTTGGGATGAGCTGATCCAAGAGCAGTTCAAGGAAGACGTGGAAAATGGCTGCCTGGAAGTAGGATAGAGGAATTCCTCGTCTCTCTTTCATATAGCATATCTTTAGCTAGCTCTCTTGGTAGAAAAAGAAATTTCTCTGTCGATGTAAGATTTCTTTAAGAAGCTCATGATCTCTAACAAAAATGCTGAGCAGTTGATTTTCTATGTTTTCTCAACATATAGGTCTTATTTTTGTGGCTGATCTTTTCTTTTTTCTTATCACTGCTCTCCGATAAAACCCTAGATCCCTATGTATCTTGTTTGAGTCAGATCACACAAAATCGGATCAGACTCTTTCGTCCGGATCCCCTTCATTCACAAGTAAAGCCGAAAGCACATAGCTTGCTTCGTATCATGCCATGCTAACAATACTCGGAAACAAGTTGGAGAGAGAGATGAACGTAAAACGCGTATGGCGTCAATCCACCTACATATAAAAAGGGTAGTTGGTTTTAGCTGTGTGTATATGTGATGGGATTTCGGGAAAATGACATAGAGAAAAAAGGTGGTCAATGAATTGCAAAAAAACGTGTTACAAAAATTATTCAAAGAATTTCTTTATTTGACTAAGAAATATACAGGGTTCTTTACAGCACATTTTTGAAGATAGCTCGACTTCAAACATGATCTTTCGAAGCGGTTTTTTAGGTTGTAAAATTCGCATAAAATGTAAAAAATGGCCATAACTTTTTTCTTTGACAGTCAAATTTCGACCGCGAAGGGCATAGGTCGGCAAGCTGGGGGGGGGGAGGGGATTCCCAATGAGGTGGTCCTCCACCAAAAAACAACCTTTTTTTAGCTTGAGATAGTCTTCTGACACCCAATTTTTATGGACCATACTGTTCGGCGGGGCCCATGAGGTGGTCCCCCCTCAATTTTAGGTCCATGAGGTGGTCCCCCCTTCAATTTTGGGTCCATGAGTGGGTAGGTCAGGAGGAGGCTCCCCCCTTGCAGACCTATGATGAAAATCTTGTCAATCTTTTAAGTTGATAGTTTTTGTTAACTGTTTCCATGAACTTTCCGAATATCAACAAAAATGGCAACTTTTTTTCCGACCGGACTGGTCCTTTAACATCTCAACAATTCACCTTTAAATGCGCGCTTCATAATAAGAGGTATAAAATGATTTTTTTGTGACATAGTAGACGAATGAAAAAATTCGATTTTTTAGACTTTCCTTTAATTTTTCACCCAAAAATAACATTGCCATCGCATTCAGCGCCTAAAATCACCCTCTAGGGGTCGAAATCTGAAGACAGTTGTCTGAAAATCCGACTATTGTCGGAAAAACCAACAACTGTCTGTTTTTTCGACAAGTGATCATCCGAAGCTCTTCGATGTCGGAATTTCCGACAAAGCCCATAATCTAGCCATGCAATAAAAACCGGATATTTTGACAGTTTTAAATTTAATTTATAGGTCTCAATAGGTTTTTTGAAAAATTCAATTGTCGGAAAAAACGACAAGGAGACTGAAAAAACCGACTAATTTTCGGATTTTTGCCATCCTTAGGCAGATGGGAGTCAAAACAAGGTCCATTACATGCAATTTTTGCTATTTGCACTGCATCATAACTGTTTGCATTACAACCTCTTTTTTTTGATAATTTCGCCTGGTGTGTTCCCCGAATAAATTGCCACTAGAGGGGTCATTTTTAGAAGGAAAAAATGTCAACAAAAAATGGCGCCGGACTGTTTGGGGACGGACTTTTGGGGATGTGACATTTGAGGACGGACTTTTAGGTACGGATTTTTGGGGATGTGACATTTGGGGACGAAATTTAGGTTTTTTTAAAATAAAATTTTATTATACATACAAAAGCGGGTTTAAATGAATGCTCATATTTTTCATTCCCCCTCATTATTTCGCCTTCATCATATATTTTTTCTCCACCTTCGTACCCAAAATTCCGTCCCCAAATGTCACATCCCCAAAAGTCAGTCACCAAACAATCTGGCGCCAAAAAAATTCATGTAAAAAATTCCACTTTTTTGACGTCTCTATATGTTATATGAATAGATTTTCTTATCAAAATCCTTTTTATTGTCAGCAAAGAATAATGGAGCACTTATAAATTAGGTTAAAGACCAAGATCTCAAATAAAAAAAGTGAACAACTGTTCATTGGCATGAGTACAACGTATGAAAACAATTGGTTTTAATCAAAATTTCCAGGTTCGAAAATTGTTCCAAAGTTTTTTTTGGTTACCCAACATTTTTTCCCTTATCCCTTTTGTTCCCTTAAACAATTTTTTCCCTATGCAATTTTTTCCCTAAACACATTTTTTCCCCGTGACAATTTTTTCCCAAATTCTTTTTAATAAACGCGATTTTATTGAAATTCAGGCAATTTGGGAAAAAATTGTCACGGGGAAATACTAAAGAGTAAAAAATCTCTGTTATGCCCAACATTCATAGACCTCCAGCTTCAGAGACAAAAAAATATTTTTGATGATTCGAGATTTGGCTTGGGCCAAGTCCAAAACAAAGTATGGGTGCTGTAGACAATATAATAATTTATTTACGCACATTTGAATAAAATACAGTATGTCAAATTAAAATAACACAATCCATAAAATTATAAAATCAATCATAAATACTAGAGTATCACGTCTAAGATCAATTTTAAACCTTAAAATTAAGATAGAGAATAAACATTGAAAATTGAATTACAGAGTGTATTAAAAAAACCGTAATTTGGGCGATTTTTCATGTTTTTCGACCCGAGAATTTTTTTTCAAAAATGACCCTATTAGGTCTAATTTTATACGGAGAATCGATTGCACGCATTCCCGAAGCTTGAAAACGTTTTCTTGACCCTGAATCAGGGAATCGGAGTGTGTATATTGAAGCAAAAATCAAAAAATTTTAAAATTTTCTGTCTGAAAATGACTTTCTGGGGGTAAATTTTTGCGGAGAATCGATTGCGCGCATTCCCCGAAACTTGAAAAAGCTTCCCTGATTCAGTGAATCGAGGTGTGTGTATTGAAGAGATGACCAATTTTTGCCATAATACATCAATTTTTCTTTGATTCAGAATCAGGAAAGGATTGTCAAGCTTCGGAGCTACGCGCTATCGGTCCCCCGCATAAATTTATCTCCAGAAAATTATTTTCAGGCAGAAAATCTAAAATTTTTCGATTTTCGCTTCAATACACACACTGATTCAGGATCAGGAAAGCGTTTTCAAGTTCGGGAATGCGCGCAATCGATTCCCCGCATAAAATTAGCCCTAATAAGGCTTATGCTTAGGTTTAGGCTCAGGCTTCGGCTTTAGGCTTAGGCTTAGTCTTAGGCTTTAGATTTAGGCCTTAATTTTCCTTTGATGCCTTTCCCCTTAACAAAGTATCCTGAGATTCTTTTCCCTAATACCTTGCGACACCTGGGCTACCTTGTCATATAAAAGCATACAGATTACAAAATTGTTCAATTTTTTCAATTATTCGCTCCAGTAAATTGAATGAAAATTGATCCATAATCTGGTGGTTGTTCTGCGTGTGGTCGAGGGTGTTCATTTTGAATCAATGCTCTATTTCCTGGTGGATATTCGGTTTGTTGCTGAGGCCATGGCTGCCTCATTCCGCCATAACCTTGTTGATCTGCCTGTTGCTGTTGCGGATTTTCAAACTGGTGCCTTACATGGTGCACCAAAATATCTATATGAGCGGACGCGGATTGTGGGGACTGCCCATTTTGATTTCTGTGTCCATTTCCCAGGAAATTTTGCGAACCTTGAATGTGTTGAGGATATTGTTGGTTTGAATAAATGGTATTTTCATTTGAATTGGTCATTTGCAAGAATTCTATTTGATTTGCTTGCTGAGATTGTAATTCAGAGGAGCCATAAATTTTTGAATTATGACAATTTCCTTTCTGTATTGATGCCCGGTTGGGTGTTGATAAGCAATCTGATGGATATATATATTGATGATGACTTCGTTGACTTGAACCTTGACTTGAGTCTAAAATTTTTGAGGCTATTTTTTTATCTTTTGTTATGGAAGTCAAATAAGGGTATTTGTTCAGCCCCCAAATTATGAATAAATCTCACTAGTAAAATTTTTAGATTATTCGATTCAATTTTAGTCAAATTTATTTGTAAATTCAAATACAGGAAAAGAGGGGCTGAACAAGGTTGGAAGGAGGCTGAACAAGTACCCAAATAAGCAACGGAGTATCATGATTTATTCCCAAAATATAAGGTGAAAGATTTTTTCAGATTAATGTTCATCAAATTTTTCAAAGCCATCCGATTTTATTCATAAATAAAAAAATTACCGATCTGATTTGGGATTTGTTGGGGAGAGTTAATAAAAGAACTTTCATGAACCATTGGACTGTTTGAATGTGAAGCCATGGGAT
Source organism: Acrobeloides nanus (assembly GCA_900406225.1). Classification (NCBI taxonomy): domain Eukaryota; kingdom Metazoa; phylum Nematoda; class Chromadorea; order Rhabditida; family Cephalobidae; genus Acrobeloides; species Acrobeloides nanus. Next base: position 1,179 of record OZJO01026119.1, on the reverse strand, counting down.
GATTAGGGTTATTCTCTGCTGGTCTTTGATTCATATTTAGTAATGTGTCAGTATTAGCTAAATAGCCGTCGTATAGCTTGATTTCTTTCGATGGAATCGCGATATCCGGATAGATATAGTTGATGCCATACTTGCATTTAATCGAACAAACAATTTGGAAGAGTTGATGCTCATCTTTGAAATAAACTTCTGACTGAAAAGCATTTTCGGAGTATATCGCTTTGATATGGGTTGCTAAAATTAGTACTTGATGTCAAGGAAGTAACGTTACTACCAGGACAGTAAGATGTCATGATAAGTAAGGGGCCGTTCACAAATTACGTTTTCAAAAATCGCGATTTTTGAAAACGTAATTTGCACGGCGGAAAAGCGTTTTGACCCCAAGTATCAAAGACCCACGGTAAAACACAGCGCGAGCGTTATGCCCTGGGGTATGTTTTTTCTTTTTATACACATTGTTAAGGTTGTTCCCACTACAACGGAGTGGGCCCATTGGTATGTGTGGGAGAGGTCGCCCAGCAGTTTGGGAGGAAGACCATGAAAAAAGAAGTGTGCCGCGAACTGTTGAAGAAGAACCTGTTGCCGTTCTGGAAACGAAATCGGGCTTTATTCGACGAGTTCCAGCAAGACAACGACCCGAAGCACACTTCGAAGCTACTGAAGCGATATTCCGGCATCCAAGAGTTAGCATTCCGGTGATGAAGTGGTCGAGCCAGAGCCCTGATCTCAACCCCATCGAGCACCTGTGGGAGATCTTGAAGCGCTGGGTCGCCGGAAGGAAGTTTAGCAACAAAAACGAGTTTTTTGCGCACTCCAAGAAGAATGGCACCGTATTCCGGTGGATACCCTAAGAGGCCTTGTGGAGTCAATGCCGCATCGTATGAAGGCCGTTATCAAGGCGAAGGGATACCCATTCAGGTCGAAAAATATGAAAAAATCGCCCAAATTTCGATTTTGTTATACACCCTGTGTTCATTTTGGTATGCAACATCAATGTTTTTAGTCGTTCTCGCACCCTCTCTAACGAATTTCTATGTGGTCTTTTTTAAATTATAGTTGAACAATGGCCGAATAAGTGTTAATAAAAATTTTCGAAATCCGTTGATCCTAACATTGTCAAAAATTACTTTGAAGTTTTCAAAGTCGATTTTCTTTACCTTAACAAAATGTTAGAAATTT
>OZJO01026116.1:0-12196 GCA_900406225.1 Acrobeloides nanus | reverse complement strand
TTTTTTTCGTTCGGATGCAGTTTCTGATGCTCTACAAAATGCACTTTTAACTTTTTGAAAAAATCCTCCCCATTTATAAATAATCATATTTTTATCAAAATTGGGGAAAAAATAGTCACGGGGAAAAAATGGACCAGGGAAAAAATGTCCCTCAACCTTTATATAGGGTGTTCCCAAAAAATAGGGTTTTTCTATGCGAGAAATCGATTGCGCGTGTTAAGCTAGCTTAACGGTTACAGAAACGACCGGTTGGGACACCCTGTACATTGCAATACAGTTGAGTATCGTATTAACTTCACATTAAAAATAAACCAGAGATTACATAAAAATTTATTCAAACATACAGGGGAGCGGAGAAGTCCTGGCAAAGGATGTACGAAGTCCTGACATAGGATGCAAAAAAGTCTTGTCCTTGTGTGCAAAAAGTCCTGGCATAGAATGCAATAAGTCGTGACATAGGAAAAATTTTAGTTTTAATGGATTTACAATAATATTCATCACGAAGTTGCAGATTTTTTATTGGAAACTTGTCAGGACTTATTGCATTCTATGCCAGAACTTTTTGTACACATGGACAAGACTTTTTGCACCCCATGTCAGGACTTCGTACGACCTTTGCCAGAACTTCTCCGCCCCCTATATATAGCTTACAAGAAAATATGATACAAAACAGACAAAGCGCGCTAATTGCTTTTTTCAAGAAGCGACTTTTCGCGTTCGAGACGATTGTCGCTATTGAGACAAATTAGCGCGCGCCTCGACAACCCTGATTCTGGCATACACAATGGCGGGACGATAAAGTGAATTTACAAGAAAATTGTCCCGTTCGTGTATTGTTTGAAAAAATCGTTCCATCCCGTTCTAGTGTATGCCCTGATTCTGCAATAAAATTGTGTATTGAAACGATTTCACCTGCTGTTCTACCAATCATCTCAATGCACACGACTTTTTTTTTGCAGAATCAGGGTCATACATGTACAGTAGGGGGAGGGACAATCGTGAACTGTATTTGCTCCCAGTTCAAAACGTCGGCACTAGGACAATTGGCAACGGATCGCACCGAAGGTGCGAATTCGATCCCACCTGGAGCGATTTCTTTTTGCATCATTTTTGCGTTGCCAATTGTCCGCTGCCAATAAATAAACACGTTGCCAATTATCCTAGTGCCAAAACGTCTAGCCCATGTTCGCACACTTCGGACATCGATCGATAGAGCGCATCGAAAAACGGTAGTACTCCAGATTTCGTTAAAAAAACATTCTTCGTTTTCGAGGAAATATAATTCAAAGTTGATTAAAAATGGTCGAATTTGCATAATTTTTAGTGGATTTCGACCATTTTTAATCAACTTTTTTTGTTTTTTTTTCTCATTTTTATTACTCCTTGTTCATTATTATTATATCATGTACTGTCACATAATTAGCCGCAAGGCTGCCGTGAACAGAAATAAATTTGATTGACGCCCATGTACGGTTTGGCCGTTAATTGAACGGGAAACATCACTAGTGGGACCATAAAAAACTCATTTTCGCGCAAATTCTTTTTCTAAACACGTTTTTGTTATCAAAACGAAAGTTAGTTTACGATATCAAAAAACATTTGATCGAAGGACTTTTTTGAAAATCGTTAGGTCGAATGAATTGGTCTCGTTGTTTAGTGTCTCTTTTGAACTTCTTATGCGATTTTTCCATTTTAGTTTTTTGTTATTTACTCGAATTTTTACAACAAAAATGGGTTTTTAGGCGATAAAAATGACCTCACGCCCTAGTTTTGGAAAAGTTTCTTTATGCAAGTTGAAAGATGGGAATGATTCTATAAATCTCAGTGAAGAATGCTCGAATCTCAATTTGTTTATTTCTGCTGATAATTTCACTGTTGATCTTAAAAGTATGATGTTGGATTTTTTATAATGCAGATACAGGGGGGGAGTCCTGGTAAATGAATACGAAGTCCTGACATGAGATGCAAAAAGTCTTATCCATGTGTGCAAAAAGTCCTGGCATAGAATGCAATAAGTCCTGACAAGTTCCCAATAAAAAATCTGCAACTTCATGATGAAGATTGTTGTAAATCCATTAAAACTAAAATTTTTCCTATGCCAGGACTTTTTGCATATATGGACAAGACTTTGCATCCCATGTCAGGACTTCGTACATCCTTTGCCAATACTTCTCCGTCCCCTATAAATTTCAAATTTTTTACGACACTTGGTGAGGTGAGCCAAAAAATCGTACTTTTGAGTTTTTTAAAACTTTTTTATAGTGAATGTCATGGAAGAAGAAAGTTGTTAAAATTGTTTTATTAGTGTTTTTAGAAAACGAGAATGGCGATATATACTTATCACTTCCTATTACTGAATTTAAAGGAATGCCTGTGACTCAACGTCTTTTTGCTTTCCACCCTTTGGATGAATCTGCCAGTGGAAAAGAAGCACTAGCTTTGCGCTTTGAGAAACCAGAAAGTAATTAACTATTTACTTTTTTCTTGCCCATTCATACAAACTGGAGCTATTCAAGCCTGGGGGCTCCAATGACGTAAAAAAAAGATTTTAAAATTTTTTCCCAGAAAATGATCCCTTTAGCGTAATTTTTAACGAGTGTTTTTACGCTTTGGGAATGCGTTTTTTGGATTCCTTGTGAAAAATTACGCTAAAGGAGTCATTTTCCGGAAAAAATTTTCAGCTTTTTTTCACGTCATTTCACGTCGCCGGGCCCCAGATTTGAATAGCCCCGACGCATTTTAGATCTGCGTGATTTTGCACTGGCCTTTCGGCTATCTCAATTTATTAAACCGAAGAATCTCAAGGATTTGGATATTTCTAATGGTACAGATGATAAGCATAAAGAGAAATCGAGTGAGTTTGATCAACGAACTGAAGAGAGCTCGGCCTCACAATACTTCCAGTTTTACGGCTATCTTTTCCAACAGCAAAATATGATGCAGGATTATGTTCGAACCTCAACATATCAACGTGCGATTCATTCTAATTTGAAGGATTTTAAGGATAAGGTAATACATTTTCATTGCTTCACAAATTTTTGCAACGCACGATTTTTGTTGTTGCTTAAATTGATTCGAAAATCTTTATTCAGTTTTTGGGTACTAGTTTTTCAGAGAGACCGAAGCCAACAATTTTCCAAAATTGCCCTTTTGGGGGTAATTAGGGTTGTAAGAGATGAATTTTACAAATTTAAGTTTATTGAAGGCAAATTTAAGTGCAAATATATAAAAAATCAGAATTTGGGCGATTTTTTCATGTTTTTTCGAACCGAAAATTTCTTCAAAAATAACCCTATTAGGGCTAATTTTTTGCGAGGAATCGATTGCATGCATTCTTGAAGCTTGAAAACGCTTCCCGATTCAGGGGAATAGATGTGTGTATTGAAGCGAAAATCGAAAAATTTTGAAATTTCATCCTCAAAATCATTTCTGGGGAATTTTCATTCTGATAATCGTTTGCGCGCATTTTCAAAATTTGAAACGCTTTCCTGACTGATTCAGGGAAAGAGTGTGATTAAAGCGAAAATCGAACATGTATTAATTTCCGAGAAATTAGTGTATGTTTGATTTTCGATTCAATCACACTCTTATTTCCCTAAATCAGAGTTAGGAAAGCGTTTCCAAACTTTGAAAATGCGCGCAATCGATTTTCCGCATGAAATTACTCCCAGAAATATGATTTTGGGGGGGGGTTTCAAAATTTTTCGATTTTCGCTTCAATATACACATCTATTCCCCTGAATCAGAGAAGCGTTTTCAAGCTTCGAGAATCGGTACAATAGATTCCTCGCATAAAATTAACCCTAATTTTTGAAAAAAAATTTTGCACTGCGGTCTCTCTTCTAACTAGTAGAACCAGTTTTGTGTTGGATATCTTGTTTGAAATTCGCGTATTTAGGTTGTTATGGATGTTGGAGCTGGAAGCGGGATTTTGTCGTTCTTTGCCATTCAAGCAGGAGCTAAGAAAGTGTATGCGGTTGAAGCCAGTACTATGGCAGTGTTTTGTGCTGTAAGTACAGGGTATATAAAAAACGGGAATTTGGGAGATTTTTTAAATGTTTTTCGACCCGGAATTTTTTTTTAAATCCTAAAAATGACCCATTTAAGGGTAATTTTATGTGGGAAAGCGATTGCGCACATTCCCGAAGCTTGAAAACGCCCCTAGAGTGGGCGGGGTCCAATTATCAGGGAATCTTAGGCTTAAGCCTGGGTACCCCAAAAATGGCGAAAAACAAGTCGGTTCCATTTATTGAGTGATTTTTCATCGTTTTTGAGCCGTTTTCAATCGATTTAAAGCGGTTTCGTATCATAATGAGGTGTGGAGTAAACCCTACCCTTACCAGCCAATTTTCTCCTCCCATTCCTGCTAATTTTTTCCTATATCAAATCATCAAAATTTTTAGGAAATTGTCCGCACAAATGGTCTATCTGATCGAATAATTGTCGTTCCGGGTAAAGTCGAAGAAATTTCCATACCTGAAAAAGTCGATATTCTGATTTCCGAACCCATGGGATATATGCTTGTCAACGAGCGCATGTTAGAATCTTATATGCATGCTAGAAGATTTTTGAAGCCTGGAGGTGTGTGTTTTTTAGTGATACCGAAATTTCAAAAAGTGACACAATTTGTTTCCACTGGATTGAAATGTGTGAATTTTGGTCATGGTCATCGTGGTGGACAAATTTGTTTCATTTTTGTAGCCACGAAAAATTATACGTGAACAACAATTCGCATAGAGACCAGAGAAAAATTGTCTCTTTTGTAACATTGAGCATCATTTTATGCTTTTTTATTTGTTGGAAAAATTGTTCATTTTAGGCAAGATGTTTAAAAAAATTTATAAAAAGTTATTTCATTTTTGAAAAGCAAAAATCGTCATTTTCTGAGTATAAACTGGGACCGATCCCCCTAATTTTTGACGAATTTTTCGATTTTTTCAATTTTTGATGAATTTTGTGCCTTTTATTTGTTAACAAAAATGGTTTATTTTAGGCAAGATGTTTCCCACTGTGTCAGACTTGCATCTAGCCTTGTTCATGGATGATGCGTTGTATATTGAGCAGAATCAAAAGGCCAGCTTTTGGAGCCAGGAACATTTTCATGGAATTAATCTGAGTGCACTGCGCCAGCAGTCATTTATTGAGATTTTCAAGCAGCCTATTGTGGTAGGATTTTGTGTGCTTATTTTTATCCTCTCTGATTGTGACAAACAGCCTCTCGAAAAAATTTTGAAATTCGATTTTTTTAGGATACATGGCATGTTGGGATTCTTACATCTCCAAGTGTTAAATGGTCGATAAATTTCGAAAAAGACCCGGTGGAAAAACTACACAAAATCAACATTCCCTTCGAACTTCCAGCTACAAGGACTGGTTATATTCATGGGATAGCCACTTGGTTTGATGTTGGATTTTTGGGCTCAGAGTATGTCTTACTTATCAACTTTTGTTGCTATTTCGGCTCTTATACTCCATTGAATGTGGTGTCTAAAAATTTTTCGATTTTAGACCACGTTCAATCATGGGTAGAAGAGCTGAAATAGCTCCAAATTCGCATATTTGAAAATCTGTTTCGAATATTCCTAGAGCCTATTGATCATCATTTTTTTAGACAAACTGTATGGCTGTCAACCGCTCCAACCGAACCCCTAACTCATTGGTACCAAGTCCGTTGTCTCTTACAAAAGCCGATTATGGTCTATGCTGGCCAAAATGTATTAGGTCGTTTGCTGATGGTGGCTAATGACAAGCAGAGCTATGATGTTGAGATAGAAGTCGAAGTTGGCAATCAAAAGTCGGCGAATTCACTTGATTTGAAGAACCCACTTTTCCGCTACACCGGTCAAATGGTTCTACCGCCACCTGGAACTTATCAAGAGAGTCCGTCTGATCAGTTGATGCAATATGTGGAACATCAAGAAAATGGTTAGAATTTTTAAATGTGCCTAATGATGCTCAAAGTTATAACAAGTGTCAAATCCTTGTCACTTAACAGAAATGCAGGGTGAGCCAAAAAAAGCTGAAGAACTGAACTTTGGACAAGCCGAAAAGACGACAGACTTGACAAAAATTGAAAAGTTCCTCAAAAATTGACAAATTTGTCGATTTTTGACAATTTCGTCACCAGCTACGACGAAATTGTCACTTCTTGTGTAACTTTGAACATTACTAGTGCCTACCATATTTTTTTGTATGGTGGATCGTTCATTGATATATAACACCCATTTTTAGCCGTTGAAGAAATCCCATTGGGATCAATCCAAGGCCACCAAAACCCATCAACAATAAGCTATATTCCTTTACCGACGGGGCCATATGTGCCAGCGAATCAAACCGTTCTTATTGGAAATCCAACAAACCAAGCAAACACTACTTCTCTGATTCAGCAACAAGCCGCCGGCACGCATTCGAACTTCATACCTACTTCATCTTCGAATTTGATGAATGGCTATCCAATGACACTGTCGCCGCATCAAAATGTCACATATGTGAACGGAAGACAACCAAGATAAATTTGTTAGGCTAAATTTGAAAGTTAATTATATATATTTTGTTAATGTTATGAGGTATATCTACGATATTTTGATATTTTAATTTGTTGTTATTGGTGTTTTATGTAATGGAAAATTGGCGTTGTTTTATGACACGTGTGTTTCAAGCGAAAAAAAGACAAGCCCTGGCATAAGTTTAAAACATCAGATCTCAAAAAAAGTCTGGTAGGGCTCGAATCGCAGCTCAAATCGCTCGTTATTTCTACGAAATCCCACTAGAACTCAAAATCCACAAATTTTTTAAATTGTAATGTTTCTGACAGGACTTTCATTTTTGGCCTCAGTTGTATCCGGGTAAATGGGGGCCAAAAATGAAAAAATACTATAAAAATCATATCAAAAACATTAAAATTTACAGATTTTAAGTTCTATGAAGGGGCTTCACTGTCGAAAAACACAATTCTGAGCAATTTGAGCTGCTCCGAGATCACAAGCATTACTCATTGGGTGCAACACCCCTATGGCCAAACCACGGCGTGAAACTACACATGGAAATCTAGAAATTTTAAAAAGAAAATTTTGGAGGTCGATGGGAAGAAAAATTTTGGCACTTATGCACTATCCCCCAGACTGAAAAAAATCAATTTTTTATCTTTGTTTAGGCTTTGGTTTAGGCTTAGATCTAGGCTTAGGCCTAAACCAAAGCCTAAAAAAGATGAAAAATTGATTTTTTTGTTTTCAGCATGGGGGGATAGTGCATAAGTTCCTTTTTTGCAAATGGAGGAACTGGCTTTGGTGGAGGGTTTAAAAAATTTTACGAATGGGTTTACGACAATTTTCCAAGAAAAATTTTGAGATATGTTTTCTTGGTGATCTTAAAGCTTAATAGCACAAACGAGCTCTTGTTTTATTATTGATATTTTGTGAACAATTTTTGTCAAGAATTTTAAATAATCAAAAAGCGTGATCAATCTGATTTATGTTTGTTGAATATCACTTAAAGTTTTCGAAATCCTGTAATTTCAATTTATGGTGTAAAACGTCAATTCAATTAAAAACATATTGATGACGTTTTATTTTATCATATACAATTTTGAGTGATACATTTCTGATCTTATGTTAAGAAAAAGAAAATTTTATTGCTCTATGATCCAAAAATGATGATCGTATGATGTTATGTGTTACAATATATTGAACGAGTTTTATAAATAAATTTTACTTCATTTTTATTTTAAAAAATATAAGGTCTAAAAGCCTTGCGATATCTCAAAAATTATGTAGATTCTTACAGGGTGTTCCAAATGTTTGATCCCACTAGGGCGAAAATTTCGATATACAAAAAAACTTTCCTTACAAAGGGTAGAGCAAAAATCCATTGTAAGGAAAATTTTTTGTAGATCAAAATTTTTGCCCTAGTGAAATCAAACCTGCGGGCCCAATGTTGCTTAACTTGCCAGATTGGACGGGATGCCGACTTCGGATTTTTAATTTTGGGTCCAGCTTTTTTATGATTGGTGCTGAAACTGACTATAATGATTTTATTTTTTTTAGTTTTTGTATATAGAAAATGCCAGCTGAAGTAGCTTGTTTCGAAAACAATGCTGTTGTCACAAAACACCTTAATGAGCAAGAGGATTTCTTTTATTACTTCGCATTTGGGTCTAATTTATTGACTGAACGTATTCATGTTCAGGTGGGTTGGTATTACCCTTTTTATGGCTAGATTTATACAAAGTGTCGCGAAGTGGCAAGTCGCGCAAAAGTCATTTTGAACGATGAGGGTTTGATTCCCCGGGGTTTGAAAATTTGTAAAGTAGCGAATCAAAAAAAGTTGTTCAAGCAACCCCCCCCCTTAAAATTACATGAAAATTTTTTCATTATTTTTTGATTTTGACCTCAAGGGGGCCTATACAGATGATGGGGGTACCTACACCTGTATAGGATCTCCTTGAGGTTTAAATCGAAAAATAATGATAGGCTAAATTTTTTTCATGTAATTTTAAAGGGGAAAATATATTTTTTCAATGTTTCTTGAAAAATTTGAATTTTTAGTTTGCTTTAACAACTTTTTTGATTCGCTACTTTACAAAATTTCGAACCCTCATCGTTCATGATGACTTTTAGCGCGACTTGCCACTTCGTCACATAGCCGATCCAGCCCTGAAAAGGGAATATGAATTTGCAAGTTTTATTATGAATATTTTTAGGTGAAGGGCGCTGAATTTGTAGGAGTTGGTGTTTTGAAAAGTTTCGAGTTAACTTTTTATGATCATGGACGCCGGTGGTGTGGAGCTGCAGCTTCAATTGAGCCCAACTCGGATTCCGAGGTTTGGGGTTGTGTTTGGCGGGTACCGAACAGTTTTTCCGACGAGCTTGATCTCCAAGAGGCCAGCTATCATCGCTTAAGTGTGTCTATACATATTCCATCTCATAACAATACAGAAGTCGTTTGCCGTACATATCAATACACTCATCATACAAACATGGAACGTCTTCCACCGTCGCCACATTACAAACACGTGATCGTTAGCGGGGCTATCGAACACGGCTTGCCTGATGATTATGTTGCCAAATTAAAGGCCATTCTGGATAATGGTTACAAGGGGCCAATTCCATTGAAATTGCATGTTCTTGAAGAACTCAATTCTGTGCAAGTTGAGGAAGAAGGTTATTAAAATATTCATATGATATATCATTACAGGGTGAGCAAAAAATTGTATTTTGCGTTTTTTAGTGAAAATTTTAAAAAATTTTTTCGAAAATCACCTATAAGGGGTATTTTCAGAGAGAAAAATTTTAAAAATTCGAAAAAATTTTGACCCCTCTAGGGGTAATTTTATATTTTCATGCGAGAGATCGATTGCACGCATCGAAAAACCTTGAAAACGCTTTTTCAAAAATGTTCAAAAAAAAACTTTTTCGCCAAAACAACCAAAAGTACAGTTTTTTTGGCGTACCCTGTATATGACGTGATTATGACATCTGCCTTTTTGCTTACCTATTATTATAATATAGTCAAGTCTAATTATACAGGTTATATTTGTGATTGTAATTCATAATTCTGCCTACGTAGAGTTTTTCCTTTACTAACTTTTCTCATTTTCAATTATACAGTTCGGAACTAGTATCGATTAGGTATCCCACTGAACGTGAAATTTTTGGAAAAAATTTTTTTCATCATCTGGAGTTGACCCATCTGGGGATAATTTTATGTGGAGAATCCGATTTTCACATTTCCGAGACCTGAAAATCTTTCCACGAATCAAGAAAAGCTATTTATATGACGTATGGCATGTGTGATTCTTGTCAAAAATGTGGTCATACGTCATATAAATAGCCTTTTCTTGATTTGAAGCAAGATTTTCAGGTCTCGGAAATGTGAGATTCGGATTTGTCACATAAAATTATCCCTAGAGGGATCAATTCCAGATGATGAAAAAATTTTTTCGAAAAATTTCACGCTCAGTGTGGGATACCTAATCGATAGTTCCTACAGTTCAAATAAATTTGGTTTTATTCAATGTTATAAATCATGACTGCTAATTGGTATTGTTTGAGCATATTAGGCACAAACTAATGTTTAATGATTCCTCGAAATCGGAAAAATCGTAATCACGGTGTTCCGAATTCGCGAAAACGGGGGTCGTAATTTTGAAATAGGAATTCCATAGGATTGCCATTTTTAAGCTGAAAATGCTATGAAAATGACGACGATTATTGGCGAAAAATGATGAATTTTGATGAAGAATTAACAATTTTGAACATTTTTGGTGAAAAGAATGAAAAAATTTTGATGAAAATTCATAGTGGGGGACCATTATGATTTTCTAAAAAATCGAATTTTGCACAAATTTTTTTTTTCTAAAATCGAATTTTTGTTTAAAATCAAGATTTTCCAAAAGGGGGGCCTTTTTTTGATATTCGCTTCGATTTTTCGAAATCGGAAAAGTCGAAATAGAAAATTAGGCACCGTAATCCGAAATTTCGAGATCACGATTTGACGCATCACTACTAATGATGCGCAAAGTTGCAAAAAATGACAATTTTGTCACCAGTCTTAAATATGCGAATTCTGGACATGATACAAATTGATTCGTGGTCACCATTGTGCAAAATTGAGCCACGAACAAATTATATCGTTACCAAAATTCGCATATAAAAAATTTTCATTTCTTGTAAATGTGAGCATCATCATCTAGTATATAAAAAATCTATGCTCCAAAAATTGTGCTCTATAAGTGTTTTCGATCAGATCTGCAAAAAATGCCAAACTCAGATTCTTATTTTAGAATAGCATTTTCAAAATGACAAATTTATTAAATGACACATCTATATAATGAAGGTTGCATTTGACATATAGTTCCTATTCTAAACTATAAACAAGTCAAATGGATGATGGTATAAAAAGTCGGGAGGGGAATCAAGTTGTGGGAGTCGTCATCTTTGGTCGATTTTGTGAAGAAGAGTCATGATTTAAAGGAGGAGGGCCGATTGAGGCGAGTTATTGCAAAGATTTTGGAGCTCTTCCCCTGAGGAGACGCAATCAACAGGATTCCAAATTTCAAAAAAATTTTTTTGAATATTTGCAAAAATGACTTTTCTAGGGGTAATTTTATGCGAAAATCGATTGTGCGCATTCCCGAAGCTTGAACATGCTTCTTTGACCCTGATTCAGGGAAATAAGAGTGTGTATTGAAGCGAAAATCGAACAATTTTGAAATGTCTTCCTCAAAATCATACCTCTGGGGGTAATTTCATGCGGGAAATCGATTGCGCGTATTCCCGAGGCATGAAAACACTTCCTTGATCCTGATTCAGGGAAAATAGATGTATTGATCGAAATGTGATCAAATCTCATATTTAGACAGAAAATGCGAGGTTTTCATGCAGCTTTTCGGATTTAAACCGATTTTTAAGCAAAATTCGATTTTGAGTAAAAATTCGATTTTTGAGGGGGAAATTCAAAATTTGGGCAAAAATTTCGATTTTTGAGTAAAAATTTGATTGTTGAGCAAAAAATCCGATTTTGACAAAAACTTGATTTTTGAGCAAAAATTTCAAATTTAGAGCAAAATTCGATTTTTGGAGAAAAAAAATTCAAATTTTGAGCAATGCCTGACAGAATCAAACATTTAAAAAATGCCTGATGCCTGAAAAAATTGAAAAATTTCTCAAAAAAATTGAAAATCTTTTTACTTTTTTAAGTGTCCGGTTTTTGTGTACCACCCTGTATCATTCAGTTGATCAAGACTTTTGCTCTTCCCTGTGTCGTTTATATTATGAACGAAATAATGAGCCTCAACCTTCTAATTCAACCCTCAAACCTTCGCTCGAAGCACACCAAATTAGCTCTCGGGTGCATTGCAAAATTAGCACAAAATAAATGTCATTCCCCTCATTGTGGTTCAGAAAAGCCGACTTGAAAAAAGGGTTCACGTGTGTTACACATAACTAGCACGGCGTGAAATGATTTCATTTTGCGTACCCAGATTTATGCGCTATTTATGAAAGTTCATTTCTCCCAATTCCCTAAGGGCGTACGGATTTAAATATTTGGTCGATCTCTTCTTGGATGCACTTTGCTGTAGACACAGTTTGAAACTAGTTAGGTAAAAATTTCACTGAGCGTGAAATTTTTCGAAAAAATTTTTTTTCATCATTTGGAATTTACCTCCCCCCTCTCGGACAGGGTTGGAAAATAGAAT
>OZJO01026113.1:0-32783 GCA_900406225.1 Acrobeloides nanus | reverse complement strand
GTCAAAAAATCGAAAAAAATACGTCAAAATTAGGGGTTATAAGTTTTAACCCCAACAAAATCATTTTTAGGGGTAAAAATTTTTTCAGAATTTTTCGATGCGCGGAATCGATTCCTCGCCCAAAATTACCCCTAAGAACGTATTTTTTACAAAAATTTTCTGAAAAAATTTTACTCCCCCCCCTTTAAAAATCTATTGGACGCCTAAAAATCGAATGGACGCCTAAAAATTTTAATGGACGCCTAAAAATCGAAAGGACGCCTAAAAATCGAATGGACGCCTAAAGTGCATTAGAGCCCATTTTTGTGTCGTCCAACGTCGTACGACAGCGTTTATAGCTCGGTCGTACGACAGCGCTTATAGTTCGGTCGTACGACGCGTTGCGACATGACGGAAGTATAAATAACGCCTATAACTTTCGCCATTTTCGTGTCAATATACATTGACATGAAAGCGGCATTAGGCCTTTCCTTACTGTTACGGGGTTTTTTCGTGGCGGCCTTCCATTACGGATGGCTATAACTTTTTAAGGACGTTGTTGCTTTTAATACGGTAAAAGCACAGACAATCTCCAACGCCTAAACTATTTTTATGCCCTTTCACTTTTTCCATGATGATCTTGATTGAACTTGAAAAATTGATTGAACAAAGTTAACGGAACAAGGCATGTGCATGTCCCGTTATAAAATGACTTTATTCAATCAATTTTTCAAGTTCAATCAAAATCATCATGGAAAAAGTAAAAGGGCATAAAAATAGTTTAGGCGTTGAAGATTATCTATGCTTTTACCGTATTAAAAGCAACAATTTTTTTATCACGATACCAAAAATGACCATTTTTTTTCAAAAGTCCTCGCGTAAGGGGCAAAAGTCTTGACATTTCAAAAACGTGTTTTCTCGACAATTTTGGACGAGAAATCACCTTTTCAGCGTTTTTGACTATGTCAGGACTTTTGCCCCTTACTCGAGGACTTGTGCTCCCCTTATATTTGACTTAGATGTCCTCAATATCAGACGATGATGATTTTCCTGCTGAAGATGATAATTTAATAGGAGATGGAGAAGAGCAAATTGATTATTATGCTATTTTAAATGTTTCACCAAAGGTAAGCGTGCATTTTCGAGGGGTTAGTATTACAAAAAAATTTTTAGTACAAAAAAATATTTTAAAAAAAGTATTTTTAGTACAAAAGATGTTTTTAGTGCAAAAAAAATATTTGCGTTTTCGAATCAATTAATTTTTCTAAGCGGGGAAAATAGTATTCGCGTATTTTCGGAAGAAAAAAAGTGCCAGATGATATCGTGTTTAAAAAAATTAGCACTAGGACGGTACACACCTCACTAAATCAAAATTTGACGAATTTTTCACATAACATTTGAATTTTTAATGCAAAATTTTGTCATGTGTGAAAAATTCGCTCAAATCTGTGAGATGTGTACTGTTCTAGTGCCAAAAATTGAATAACTGAATAAGTTTAGGCGACTATTGATGAAATTAACAAGGCTTATAAACAACGTTCTCTTATTTTTCATCCAGGTCAGTGTTTCAAATACGATTAATAAACCCTCATTCTCGAAGAAACTACAAATCTTAGATCAGATAATTTTAGAAAAGATCTTAGTGTACGCTGAAAAAAATTTCAGGTATCCACTATTTCAAGCCGATCTATCTATTTTTATTGCTTGTAGTTCCGAAAATTTCTGTTAAGACCTCTCATGAAATAGCACTACCTCTGGGTTGTGAAAAAGAGTCCGAAAAATATCTTTATTTTTATTTTCAAAAAGTACAATTTCTAAAATTATAAAATTTCCGATAAATAAAAGTTATAATATTAAAGTACCCTGGTTCCTGATGAACCTCCTAGCTCATTAGGGCCAGGAATTGACCTTGGCCTGATAGGTCAAAGGATCAAGTCGTTTTTCAAGCCTTTGCCGGGCTTTATATATTCGTTTGCTGAGGGAATGTCGGTTCAGATGTTGTTTTCGGTGATATTTGAATTGCTTTGTAGTGTTAGTAATATCGCTTTTGGTCGATATTTGAAGGTCGGTACGACTATCGCCTGTTAGCGTAGCGCTATCGCTAGTAGGTGTAGTTTTTCGTCTATACATCTCATTCGAGTTAGATTTTTAAGAGGCAAATATCAAAAATGGGAAAATCTTTTCTTTTTAGATCGACATACGAGCGAATCTGATAAGAAAGAAGCCGAAAAAATCTTTGTCCATTTAAGAAATGCCTATGAAACTTTGACAGATCCTCAAAAACGGGCAATTTATGATGCAGTTGGTATACAAGGTTTGAACGTACAAGGTTGGCAATTGATACAGAAGTCTGATAATATTGAAAAGTATGCAATTATTCTTCTTTTCCATATTATTATCTTTTTTTAGTATTCGTAAAGAGTATGAGTTTTTGAAAAGACTCCGTGAGAACGAAATTATGTTACAGCGTCTTCATCCAACAAGCTCTTTTATTGTTAAGGCTTCTTGTGCTGGATTATTTGCAGAGGATCCGGATGACAGGTATGCATTTCACGCTCCTCGGAACCATACCTGCCTAATGGGAGGGTGTCACCCTTCTTAATTTTGTTTAAAACTTAGGTACCAACTTCATATTTGCGACTCGAAAACCAGTTTTTTCCATTGATTTTGTTAAAAAATTAAATTTTTGCCAAATTAACGAAGTTCAGCAAAAATTACGAAGTTGTTCAATTTCCTTCAATTTTTTAAAATTTTATAATCATTTTTCTATGACTAACTTTGAGGCCTGAAAGTCATTTTTGCAGAAACGACTCCGTAAATCGATCATCTCACCCTGGGTGCATGAACACCTATGCTCGGTGCAGCGCAAGGGTTGAAAAGGGGCCAAGGATTTTTGAGCGTTGCGTCGAATCTTGTCGAAAATGACTCCTTCAAGGATTTTTCTATGCGAGAAATCGATTACACGCATTGCCGAGAAAATTCGATTTTTGACCAAAAAAATTTATTTAGGGGATTAAAAAATTGATTTTTTAAATAAAAATTACCCCTCTTTTCAAATTTTAAAATATTTTCAACTATTTATCTTAAAACGTGCCGATTTTTGTATTCGTGGGGGGTTTTCACTATGGGGAACATGATGGTAATAATATTTCGAAGCAAAATTGTCATAGAAATCGAACATTTTTTCACAGTTTTTAGGTATCCACCACAGCTACTTGGTATATCTATAGCTCAAGCCGTCGATTGCGCCGTAACTTCGAGTGATCGTTTTGGTATGTTAGGTCGTGTTCGTGCCGTGAATGGACGTGGTGAAGGAAGTTTTGTAACGACGTGGAAGAAAAGTATCTCCTCTAAAATGCATCTTGAAGTATTTTTTCTTCTTTCATTTTAATTATACCGAGCTTATTTCTAGAATTCCATGTTATTTTCCCCAGATTACTTAACGTTGTCCTCAAAGATTGCTAGTTCGTTGACTACTAAAACGGCTATTGCCTTACAGCCAAGTCTCCAGTTTTTTCCATTTCAGAATGTGTTTAATCCATCATTTACAGGATGTAAGTCTATTTTTCATAATACAAAAAATCGTACTTTTGCGTTTTTTGGCGAAAAATTTTCAAAAACCGCATGAAAATATTTTGCGAAAACTACTGATTCAAATGCAAAATTGTTAAATCAAGAAAACGACAATATAAGTTCCCGTTCCGACGTATTAGAAATAGCTTCTCAATCGAATCCAGAATTCTATGACACCGAGAAGTCTCAAGAAGAAGATGAATATGGGACCCCACTGAAGAAAAGAAAATACACCCTCTCAGCACTCAAAAAAGAAGCTAACAAAAATTCGAAAAACCGTAGTAGCTAAATTTGATCTTGTCCTGTAAGGATGTGAACAAGTTCTTTTTGCAAATTGTGTAACAAATTGAATAGCTTCACAGAAGCCTATGAAAAATTTATTAATGACAAACCACTACTGCTGCCGTATCCGGTAGAAAATATTTTACAAATGTTTAACTTGTTATTTTTTAGTGTTCCCCTGTTTTTTGCATAAGATTATGTAATAAAAAAAGAATACCCCTTATAGGTGATTTTTGAAAAAAATTTTCAAAAAACGCAACAGTACGATTTTTTTTGCTCATCCTGTAAACTTATATACATTTATAGTATTCACAATGCAGTTAAGACCAGGATGGCAGGGCACGTTTGCGTTGAATTTTAGTTTAAAGGAATTGGCTTTGAAGAAAAATAGCTCTTTCTCTACAACTATTATTCATACTGAACTTAATCAGCCAAAGTTTATTACGAATTTTACAGTAGGTATTTTTGTATTAGTACTTTGAATTTTTAGTTGAAAATTTTTTACTTAATTCGTATGTTTGCGTAAATTTTTAAAATGGATACGGAAGATGAATTATTTTATGAATATTTTTCGAAATTATCCGAAATTCGGGACGTGATCTTGAAATAGAAATTTAAAAAATTTTCACCAATTTTCAAAGAAATTTTTCACTAAAAATATTCATTTTTCAACAAAAATGCTATTTACTAGCTCGAATCTGCGCGCCTATCAGCGCAGATCCGGACCATACATTTTTCTACAGGCAACAAATATACACACTTAATGGAAACAAGTTAAAAAATGTTTAAAAAAAGGTTAAGTGGGCTCACTAATCCTTAGTAGTACCAAAACCTGGTTTTGTTGATTTAAAAAAAACTTGATCAACCTATTACAAATTCGAATTTTGGCTAGGGTAGGATTTACCCCACACCTCAAAATGACATGCGACCGCTTTAAATTGGTTGAAAACGTCCCGAAAACGATGAAACCCACCCCAAAAATGAAACTGACTCGTTTCTCGCCATTTTTGGGGTACCCCCAAAAAAAAGAAAAAAAAAGGTCTATACAGTGAAGCCTCGTTAATTGGACCCCCTAGAGTGGGTCCAATTATCCGAGGGTTCAATTAATAAGCTTTAGGCCTAAGCCTGGGTACCTCAAAAATGGCAAAAAAACAAGTCGGTTTCATTTTTGGGGTGGTTTTTCATTGTTTTCGAACCTTTTTCAACCGATTTAAAGCAGCCCCATGTCATTTATAGGTGTGGGGTAAACCCTACCCTTCCCGAATTTTAGCTTGCTTCAACCGGTGGTTTGAACGCCCGTTTTGTTTATTACAAGCGATCATCTAACGATAATTTGGCCGAATTTTCGTTTGCAACTTCGCTTGTTGGTTTCACACCATCTGTTGGTTTTGAACGACGTTTGTCTCGATTCTCGAAGATAGCTTGTTTTGTCTCATTTTCTTATCCATCATTTTTGCTGCAAACTAAATTCAGGTTAGTTGTTATATCAATATTTCTATTGGTGTTCTTATGCTTTAGATTGAAAACCGGACTAAATCATTACGAATTCCAGTTGATTTTGTGTGATAATAAGGAGGTATGAGATTGTTATAACACGTTTTTTGAACCAAATTGATTATTTAGGACATAGCAAGATCCACGCTTTATGGGGCTATTCTACCATTTGTGGCCTTTAGGCTTGTTAAATGGGTGTTTAGAAAGCAAGTAGCTCGATTTATGAGAATCTTTGAAGATAGAACCGAAGAGGAACAAGTAGGCGCGTTTCTAAAGGCTGTTTAACGTTTCAGCAAAATTATTGTTCTGAACGACACAGGTTCGATCCCGGGTCGCGGCGAATCATTTTTGCTTTGATCGATCTTTTCAGCAAACATTTTTGTTTTGAACGTTGCGTGTTCTATTCCGGGTTGTGACGAATCGTTTTTGCTTTGATCAGCTACTTAATTGAACAGCCAGAAAAGCAACACGAAGATCACTTATATCAAGAAACAGTCTTGAATTTTCCGACAGAACATGAATTTTCAGAAATCATGTTCTTTTTTATGAACTCATGGAGTTGAATTGAACGTTTATATTTTTTGTGTTGTTGTCAAAAATGATGTAGTTGTGTAAATGGTTTATCCAAATCTGATCATCTTATTATTGAAAAGGTTCAAAAACGTGCCACTTGTCTTATTTTCAAGAGTTTCTATGCGGCTACTTGTTGTAAAGACCCCATTCCTTCTTATGATCAAAGGCTTCTTACTCTAAACCTTGACATCCTTTAAATACATTGATTAAAACGGACCTAATTTTATACCATAAGATTCTTCTAGGAGGGAACAAAATCCAATGCCCTCACCTTGGAAAATCCTTTCAGCATAACTAGAACAAACCGAATGGGTATATGCCTTCCTCCATTTAGGACACTTATCAGAAAAGATCATTCTTAGTACGTCTACCTCCTCTATTCCTTATGTTTCCTCCCTATGTGCAAGAGGCGAAGACGAGCCAACAATTTGCTGATTATATTGATAAATTTGATTTAAGTAAGATACTATAGGATATTTATTTTATAGCAATTTTGAGTACCATCTTGTCGTTATAGCATGTCTTATTAGGGTCATTTCTATGTTTAAGCAGTATGATTATCTCTTGTGATGTTTGGTTTTATTTATTCTGTGTTTATCTGACTTTTCATGTCTTGTGCATGTATAAATATTTAATTTAATTTAGCTTTTTTTAACATGATTGATTAGTTTTCTTGTTTATTATGTTAACGCTTCGAATAAAATATGTGAAATTTACGGTCACATTTTTTGTGAATGTTGAATTTTTGGTGGTTTTTTACATAGTTTTTATTGAACGTAAAAATTTCGGATTTTGGCATTTTTTGAATTAATTTTGGTCGATTTTCATCAAAAAATTGTAAAATCTTATAGAAGAAAATTCATAGGGATGTGTAAAATTCCAAAATTTCTGCCAAAAACTGGCCAAAATACTCAAAACATTTTAGAGCAAAGGCAAGAAAAACGATTGGTCGCGAATCGGGATCAACAAAAAATTTGTTGAAACGTTAATTTTTGTGATTCTCTCATTTTGCTGAAATGTTGCTGCATAAACGTTAAACAGACTTTCTAAAACGTTTTAGTTTCACAACATGATTATTTAGGTGGATGAGATAAAGAAGGAAGAGGCACACCGTGTTATCCATCTGATGCGAGGAGCTGCCGAGAGAATTTCTATCGATGAGGAACGCAAAAATGGACTTATTGTTTTGGATGCCAAATATGGACAAATGCTACAATCAGTTGGCTCAGAAAAATATCCGATTCCTGGCGAAAATTTAATTGATGTCACTATTCCACTTCAAGCGATGGTCAATGATTCACAATTAAGAATTTTTACTGTTAAAGTAAGTTTTTTCAATTGCTTATTTTTACCAAAGGGTTAGAATTGCAAAAAAGTTGAGCTAAACGACTCAGCTCACAGAGAGCTTCAAAACGAGGACCATATCATGAGATTTGGTGGGTAGTGATCCATGACCGACTGGTAACGCGGTAATTTTGCAGTTTATAGGCGTGGGTTTGAATTCCAGCCCGAATTTAAAGTTTTCCAAAATATTATTGCAAAGTTTTTAATTTTTGCACATCTCTATTTTGGCCCCTAAAACACTTTGCAATAATATTTTGGTTGGTACACACTTGCTAGAGCTGTATATTAGTACAAAGGTTGGCATTACTAGACAGCTCCAGCAAATATGGACCAACCAAAAATTGATTGCAAAGTGTTTTAGGGGCCAAAATAGAGATATGCAAAAATTTTCATTGATTTTGGAGAACTTTAAATTCGGGCTGAAATTGAACCCGCGCTCTATAAACTGCAAAATTAACACGTTACCACTCGGTCATGGGTCAATGTCCCCTCAAAACTCTATAATATTGTACCCGTTTTGAAGCTCTCGGTGAGCTGAGTCATTTTTGGTTTATCTTTTTTTAATTTTGACCCTTTGTTCCATTTTTTCGGCATTTTGGTACGCCGGCCCTGTTTTCATTGATGATTTTAAAATTTTAGAGCCATTTGCCTGGTTTCTATGATCCATGTCCAGGAGAACCAAAGATGTTGCGAGTAGAGTATCGTTTTCGAGGTGATATGCATTTGGTAACAATTCCGGACGAAGTACCATTGAATATACCTATGAGGGGTAAGTTCTTTGTGTGTTTGCAAAAAATAACCCTAAGAAATTTTTCAAAATTTCTCATTTTTCTGGGAAAACGTCATTTTTCTTAAGAAATTTTTTGGTTTGGGAGGAAGTTTTCCCTAGTTCCTCTCCCATAATATTACAGCTTTGTTTTTACATCCATGGCTTAAATGCAAAAAAATGGCGATTTTCTGACTATTATTTATAGTTCATTTTTAGCCCATCGAATAACATCATGAAGGCAGCAATTCTTCAGTAAATTTATATCCATCATGTTTTCTGATTTGTTTATCCCGAAATGGAAGCTATTATAGGTTATTAGATTTGATTGTTATTGTAAATTAGTTGAAACGTTGTTCATCATTTCTTTTCTCCTATATATTTTCTTCTATATATCCAAAAAGTGGCTAGGACAGGGGTGCCAAGTCAGCTGATTTTTCAGAAAAGTGTTGATTTTGAGATGTAAAATCTGGCAAAATGCTGATTGTTCAGTGCCAAATTTGATTTTTGAGATGCGAAATTTTGTCAAATTTATAAGAAATATAATGGAAAATTATCATTTTGCTGATTTTTGCTCCTCTTAAAATCTCATTTTTGAAGTCAGATTTGCTGATTTTGAAACAAATGTTCTTGGTATTCCTGGGCTAGTATATGATCAAGCTCGCAGAATTAAAATTTTAAAAAAATACATTTCTAAAAGCGGAAAAGAAAATTTTTTGATTTTTCCAAATTTCGACATGGAGTATAAAGCATATAGTTAGGAGGACGTTCCCGTACGCTGCTCTCGTTGTATGAGTGGAAAGTGTCACCCAGATGTAGGCTAACAGAGATTACCAGTCTCCGATACTTCGGAAAAATCTTTGTGACTTCACCCGGGATCGAATCGAGGACCTTTGACACTGTTGCCATCATCTCTAGCCATACATGCACAAAGGGGTACAGCATCCTCTTAATTTGTCGTATCGAGAAAAATTCTTTAGAAAATGAGTAACCAATCCCAACCAAGTTGCATTTGAGGATCCAGTACCTCCTCCTTGTTTACCTATGTCTCTAGCCACTCGGCCACCGCCACCTGGTGATGCTCATTCCACTTTTGCCGTTATCTATTAGACTGGTACAACAATATGAAACTTTTTTTGTCAGTTGATGATTCATATATATAAAAAACCTGAGCCAAATTTCGTTAATTTGTTTGCATCTTTTATTTACATGAAATGAAAAAATGATCAAAATTGACACTTTGTGTTTTACTCTCTGTGTCGAAATTGGATAAATCACAAAATTTTCTATTCAGCATTTCGGAAATATTTTGTGTTTTCTTGTAGTGTCTTAGGAACTTATATTCATTCGTTTCATACATTCAAAATGTTTGATCATTACTTCAATTTTCCCTCTATAAGGCGTAAAAATCAATAATCGGCCGGCGACTGATTCCGTAATGAAATTGATAAACTGTCGCGAGTACCGAAAGAGGTGGCTGACAGGCGATGCACACTCATTGCTTCAACAGAGACAACTCTTTTTTCTCATTCTGATTTGCTGCTAGTTAAATACAAGAAACTTATTTCAAAATTTTTATCGAAATATTATTTTTATAACTTAAAACGAGCAGCATTTGATTTTGTGCAATAAACGGTTTTCTCTCATACACAAATCAATTGAATCGATGTTTTCACCCAGTTTGATATTTTCCGCGGCCGGTTTTTTCTTGCTTATGCACATCGCGTCAGCTTGCTTTCGTCAGTTGATGATTCATACTTCTGTTTAGATTAGTAAATTGAGAACTTTTTTCATTCGATTGATCACATTTGTTGTTGTAATTTATTACACGAGGTCTTTCTAATTTTTATAATAGCCATTTTTTATTAAATGCTCAATATCCAAGTGAACTTATGTGTTTCTTTTTGTTGATTTTAAACTTGTGGTGCTTTAAAACTTGATCAGTTCTTGAACAGTTTTTTTGACATATTACAAGGTGGCCCAATAAAAAGTGGCTTTTTGTGATTTTTTGGGTCCCTGTTCATAAGGATTTTCTTCATAACAGAAATTTTTTTCACAGTTTTCCTGAAATCACGACGGACAACTGTAGAAACCTCACTTTTTGTGAAAAAATTTGTTACGAAGAAAAACCGTATGAACTGGGTCCCAACAAATCGCATAAAGCTACTTTTTTATCGGCCACCATGTATAAGAGGGTGAAAAGTTCGGCACAGAACTGGGGACAATCAAAAAGCTTCATAGTTTTTATACACATATTCATACAATAAAGTGATAGGAAAATACAGGATGTTCCAAAAAATCGACATTTGGTCATTTTTGCGGAAATTTTTCAACAAAGTTTTTCTTTCAAAATGACTGAGGTCTATTGTATGCGAGAAATCAATTGTGCGAATCGAAAAACCTTGAAAACACCTCACAGACAATGAAATATCCAATTTTCGTATTTTCAAGTAGGAATTCCTATCGAAAATAACTGAAAAAATAAGAAAATCTTATATTTCATGGTTTTCAAGGCATTTTCAATGCGTGCAATCGATTTCTCGCATAAAAATACCCCTAATGAGTCATTTTGGAGAAAATTTTGAAAAATTTTCGCCAAAAAATTACTAGATGGCGGTTTTTTGGAACACTCTGTATGATTTGTCCCGTGCTTTTTGTTTATCCCCTTTCATTTTTTGTTGTTGTACCTAACTTTTGGGGTTGCTTCCGAACTGTTTACCTCTCGTTATAAATTGTTTAATGCTGATAATATTACAGGGTGTTTAAAACAATCACTATCTGGTAATTTTTTGGCGAAAATTTTCTCAAAAATGACTCATTAAGGGTATTTTTATGCGAGAAATCGATTGCGCGCATCGAAACACCTTGAAAACGTCTCATAGACCATGAAATATAAGACTTTTAAATATTTTTCAGTTATTTTCGATAGGTATTCCTACTTGAAAATATGAAAATTGAATATTTCATAGTCTGGGAGGCGTTTTCAAGGTTTTTCAATGTGCGCAATCGATTTCTCGCATAAAATTTCCCCTAATGAGCCATTTTGGAAGAAAAAATTTTCGCTAAAAATGGTCAAATGGCGTGTTTTTATGTAATCTCTGTAGTTTGTTTTTTGATAAATAAATTCATTGATTTATGATTTAATCGTTTTATATCGGATTTGTAACCGTTAGATTTTTTTTCAAAAACTTTTTTAAATAACTTCACTTTTTAAGCAAATCCTTTAAAAAATAATTATGGGAAAGCCTAATGAAAATCAACCTTCGGCGCCTCCAAGTGACGATTTTGAAAGTAATCATACGAGTGCAAGTCATCCAAATCCACCGGCAGTAAGTGAACTATTTTATTGAGTCGTCCGGAAAATAGCCGGGTTTTGCAAATTCAATCGTATCGTTATAAAATCGATTCCTCGCATAGAAAAACCTCTGAGGAGGGCTTTTCTATGTGAGAAATCGAGTGCGCACATGAAATGGTCCGTGTATTGAAACGAAAACCTGAATTTGAATTCTTGGAGGAAATTTTTTTTTAAATTCCACCGCCAATTGATAGATAGAGCGCATCGAAAAACGGTAATAGTATTCCAATTTTCGTGAAAAATTCATATTACATTTCGTTTTTGGTTCAAAGTTTGATAATAAAAAAAATGATTGAAATTTGCATAAATTCAAATTTTGATGAATTTTTCGATTTTTGAAAATTGGGGTGCTACCGTTTTTTACAACCATAATTTGATTTTTTTCATAGGTTGAAACTATGCGTTTGACACAGACTCAAGCAACAGCTTCTCAGCATGGCTATGGTACTGCACATGAGGCGCCGCCACCATATCAAGAAGCACTTTCGATGCCTCCACCATACATGCCAAACACGTTTCCGAAGCCGAACACAGATTCAAACATCTACCCACAAGTTCCGTATCCGGCTGGACCAACTCCGAATGCATATATAGCCGGAGCACCGCCGCCATTGCAATTTCCGCCGCTTCCACAGCCGCCGCCTCAGACCATCCATACAACGACTATTATTGCACCAACCGGAAATTGTGCTTACTGTTTGGTATGACCTTAACGGGGATATACAGGGTGTTTCATAAAAAAAAACGCCATCTGGTAATTTTTTCAAAAAATTTTTTTCTTCAAAAATGACTCGGGTAATTTTATGCGAGAAATCGATTGCACGCATCGACCTTGAAAACACCTAGAAATATAAAGATTTTCATGAATATTTCATGAAATATATGATTTTCGTATTTTTCAGTTATTTTCGATAGGAATTCCTACTTGAAAATTGGAGATTTTATGGTCTGGGAGGCGTTTTTCAAGGGTTTCGATGCGTGCAATCGATTTCTCGCATAAAATTATCCTTGAGTCATTGTGGAAGAGAAAAATTTTTTCGCCAAAAAATTACTAAATGGTTTTTTGTGGAACACCCTATATTCATTTTTAAAAATGAACACAATAGCTATTTTTTATAGAATGGACAAGTTGTAAACGAAACGGATCTCTGCTGCTTGTTATGTCTCATTCTTTTGGCGATTTTTACTTTTCCGGTTGGTTTTTTTAATGCTTTTCAATTCAAAGAAAAGTCACTTTTAGTTTGGGCTCGTACTTCTTTGTTGCATCCCATGTACAGTACGTCAAAGGTGCAATCGTTGTCGTCGCCTCAACAATTAAATGGTACATGGGAAATTATCTTGCCCTTCTTTTAAATGTTTATTGTTATATTAACGAATTTGCGGTATAACATTTTTCATGGCTAGTTTTACGAAAAATGTCGGCTACTTGGCGAAGTCGATAAGGAAGCCGATCTGGCAAGTTAAGCAATGTTGGGCCCGCAGGTTCGAACAAAAATTCTCCCATTACAAAGAATGGAACAAAAAATTTTTGCTTCAATAAAAGTTTTTTTAGATCAAAATTTTTTTTCGAACCTGCGGGCTCAACGTTGCTTAACTTGCCAGATCAGACGGGCGGCTTCCTTATCCACTTTACCAAGTAGCCGACATTATTTTTCGTAAAGCTAACCATGCAAAAACGTTATATGTGTGAACATCTTGTCCTTCTGTAAAATTCTATTCATATCGAAGTGAATGCTATGTGTAATATTACTGAACAAGAAAAACACCTATAAAATTAAAAATCCATTAAAAAATTTTTCTTGTTATTAACGGCTCACCTTCACCCTAACCCACGTTCCATCTTGATCTTAAGATCAAGATGGAACGTGGGTTATTCTCGAGATCTAAATTTTACATATCACCAAAATCCAGGGGTGCCAAGTCAGCTGATTTTTCAGAAAAGTACTGATTTTGAGATATCAAATCTGATTTTTCAGCGTCAAATCTGATTTTTGAGATGCGAAATTTTGTCAAATTTATAAGAAATATAATGAAAAATTTTAGCATATTGCTGATTTTTGCTCCTAAAATCTGATTTTTGAAGTCAAATTTGCTGATTGTGAAACAAATGTTCTTGGTATCCCTGCAAAAATCCTATCAGATTTGATAAAGTTCGGTACTTATAACATTCACTTCAATTTTTATCGACAGACCACTTAGTTATATTCCGGGTGTTTTATTTCATTTATTATTGTATGTACTACTTGGCACTAACTGGAACCAGAGGCGTAGCTAGAAAAAATTTCGAAGGGTAAAATTTTTAGTGAGTTTTTTTGGTCGCCACGGCAAATTTTTTGTTAAAATTTCGAAATTTCTTACTAAAAAGCAAAAAACCATCGCCGTAGACTAAAAATTTTTTGAAAGTTTTTAAGCTGAAAGTGCATAAGAAATTTACAATTGTTAGTAAAAATTTGCCAAAATTTTGGCTTTTTTGGTGAAATGGCCTATTTTAGTGAAAAATTGAAATTTTTGGTGAAAAATCATAATGGGGGACCATTAGGATTTTTTAAATTTTCAAAAATATTGGGCAAAATTTGGGATGGGGGACTAAGAGAGAAATTTTTTCGTATTTAGGAGGGGCTATAGCCCCTCCCCTGGCTATGCCACTGATTGGAATTCGAGAAAGATGATTGGAATGCTATATTTAGAATAATAGTTTTTGAACTATGATCTAAATCAAGTGCGCCTGTTTTATACATAGTATATCATTGTTTGATATCATTGTCACGAAGAAAATTGTTTCAGTCAATAAATTTATATATTTTGCAAATCAATGATTTTATGTAGATCACTTTAGAAATAGAATGAAAAGTATGAAGAAGACACATTTATTTATTGATAAAAGTTTACATTTGCAATAGTTAACAGTTTTTCAATACGCCCTTCTTTATGTGCTTGAGCAGTATCATCACATCCACCAATACAATCTCCTTTAATGAATACTCGTGGCACTGTGCGGGCTCCGGTTAAACTACCTAGAGCACTCTGTATTTCATCGCAATGCTTCAATTGGTCTAGTTCTATTATCTCATAATCATCTGGACTTAATCGATAGGTGCTCAAGATTTGTTTGGCTTTTCTAAAAGAATTTTAAAAATAATTTATCACACTTTGACATTGAATTTACCTACAATAAGGGCATGTTGTTTTACTAAAAACTACAACAGGTTTTCTATTCACTTTGCTTTGGATATAAGCCAAGGGATCAAAATCCAAACTTTTCGTCGTCTTAGGAATCTGTGATTCCTTTTCTTTGGCTCGTTTTCTCTCTTCTTCATACTCAGCTTGCATTCTCAAACGTGCAGCCTCAATTTTTTCTTGGTGCTTTGCGTCGATTTGTTCATCTAAAATTAATACAAAATGTGTAAGAATAAACATAAAAAATTTATTTAAATATTTGACCCTTTGGATCAGTTAGGTTTCCTTTTTCTTCTACAAGATGATTTAAAAGTTCCCAATCACTTTGAATTTTTATAATAAATAACATATAATAAAAACAACAAAAATTAATCAAAATATCCTCCTTTAGCGTCGATGCATTTATTTCATCGTTTCGAAAGTCATCGATGATCTTGTTCAATCGCTCCACTGTGATTTCTTCTTTCCAGGCCTTCACCCGAGCTCGCTTCAACGATTCAACTGTCTTGTATAGCTTTGAACATGCTGCCGCTTCCAGAAAAAAGAATGTGAATTTCTTCCCATCTTTTCAAATGTTTTTAAACAGTCGTATATGGCACATCGAGTAAAGCAGAAATTTCACGAATTGATTTCTCTTTTCATACAGTTTCACTATTGCTGGTCGAAATTCAGCTATTTGTGCTACAAAAAATAAATGGATATTCACAAACGATCAAAAAAATAATTCAAAAAAACGCAAAAATTTTTCTAATATAATTACGTTTCATTTGGCTCTATATATTTGTGTAATTTCAAAGTGATCGGGAACTTCAAATCACCTTGTAGTTTTGAAAAGTCCGTTTCGAAAAATCTCCCAGAACCGATTTTATATCATTATCCATAAACAACTATCAAAAGCACTTACCATACTTCTTTTGATTTATTAATGCTCGTTGCTGCTGTATGTTTGATATATAAGGCTTAATCAACAACAAGTATACTATAAATCCCAATACCATATACCAACCATAGTTTTCAAAAAAAGATTGTACTAAAAATTGAACAAATAATAAAAATTACAGGGGAGAGCAAAAAAGCCGTACTTTTGCTTTTTTTGCGAAAATTTTTTTTCAAAAATCGCATGAAAATACTCTTTATAGGTGGTTTTTGAAAATTTTCCATCGAAAAAACGCCAAGTATAGTTTTTTTTTGGCTCACCCAGTGACGTAGCCAGAAATTTTTTATGAGGAGGGCCCTACCCGAAAATTTTCGCGAGTAGATCCTTCCAGGGCTAAAATTTACTCGCATGATGGTTTTTCGAAGGTTTTACTATATGGAACCTTCGAATGCCTGCCCCCTCTCTGTCTACGTCATTGGGCTCACTCTGTATATAGTGTTCAAAAATCACAAACCTTCGGGTATCATTATAGAGTACTTGCAAAAATCCGTACAATGTAGCCGTAACAATGGTAACTAGAAACGAAATTATAAAATGTTGTTTGCGTTGCATAAAAAAATATATAAAACAAAAAATCTCTTTAGTACTATTTTAAATTTGGAATTTTTCAAGAATCTTCAACAAAAAAGCAATTATTTTTCAGAGTGATTCAGCAAAATGATTAAAATAAAATCATAGCTTTTTTGATAATACTCTTTTATGGGCCCGCCTACACTTCACTTGCATGAGTTGCGAGTGATACGCGAGTAGACTCTTCCAGGGCTAAAATTTACTCGCATAATGGTTTTGGTTTTTCGAAGGTTCCATATAGTGAAACCTTCGAAAAAACATCATGCGAGTAAATTTTAGCCCTGGAAGGAGCTACTCGCGTGTCATTCGCAAGCACAGTTGCACAGACCCCAGTCGAAAATTTTTTTTATGACCCACCCCTCCGCAGATTGGCGACCTTTTTTTATTCAAGAAATGAGGGGGTAGGTCCTCGGCGCCGAAGTCGGTCCGATGACCTACCCCCGCTCCACCCCGTGACATGACCTACCCCCGGTAAAATTTTACTGGGATGTGCAACTGTGCTTGCAAGCCCTGCGAGTGAAGTGTAAGCAGGCCCTATAGAGTTGATTTGTTGGATTTCAGGGCCGCCACTAATTCGTTCGGAAATTTTTGACTTCACTAATTTATCACTAATTGCGTTCGGACACATCAGTAATAGGCGTTCAGAAATGTTCTGACGCGTTCGGAAATGTCCGGACGCGTTCGGACGAGCGCCCGAACGCGTCCGAACGTTTCCGAACGCGTCCGAACGTTTCTAAACGCGTCTGAACGCAATTAGTGAAGTAAAGTCCGGTCGGGAGCCGTTCGAACGTATTAGTGGCGGCCCTCAGTCATACATGCACAAGCAGGGGGAGATGGAAGTTGGTCGAATACGAATTGATCGCCGGCCAAATACGAATTGAGGGTGCAGACGGGGTGGTACCACCCTTTTTTCGCACCCTACTCGCAAGCAGGGTGCGAAAAAAAGGATGGTACCATCTCCACCCACCACCCCTGGTGGTGGGTGGTTTCGCCCCCTGAGTAGGATATTTTAGAAAATTTTCTCTGTGCTGAATTATGGATTTTTCTGGTCGAACACATAACGATTTTATGGACGAGGATTTGGTTCACATTGATCGTGATGGATCTGAACGTAAGTTTGTGATCGTAGTATTGCGCCGAAATCGCGATTTCGGATTACGGTGCCCAAATTTCGATTTCGACTTTTCCGATTTCGAAATTTCGATAAAAATCGAAGCGATGATCAAAAAAACTTAAGGGTCCAAAAATCATCTTCATTTTCATAGCATTTTTAGCTTAAAAATGGAAATTTCCCTTTCGATTTCGCGAAATCAGAACACCATAATTTCGATTTCGAAAAGACCCTTCTAGGATCTTTTCGAAATCGAAATTAGTGATGCTTGGAATTTTCCGATTTCCAAGCATCACTAATTGTGTTTGTCTTCACTATTTAAGCTTGAATTTTAGGCAACAGTCTAAGTTCTTCGAGATCTTTCTTAGAAAGTGAAAATTATGAGCAAGAATTAGGTGGGCCATCGGAAAGCGGGGAAGACTTTAGCGATCTTATGAAATACGAGATCGTTGAAGTTATTGGTGAAGGTGATTTAGCTGGAAGGTAAGTACTTTATCAAATCGTGTGAAATCTTTAAGTAAAAGTTATCTTTAAATAAAAATTCAGCTCTGTAAGCGAAAAAATTTTGTTGAAAAATGCAAGTTTTTAGCTAAAAATACTCAAAAATGAAAATTTTTGGTGAAAAAATAGAATTTTTAGGCCGTTCATTATGATATATGCATATCGATTGCCGCCGACTAAAGGATTTGACCATCAAAAGTTGCTCAGGTTTGATTTTAAGCTGTTTTCTTTTTTCTAAAGCGTTTTTGTGTAAAGATTCTTACAACATACTCTTGATAAGGTGGTTGACATGGACTATACGATAATATACTTTCATTATGGTTTGAAGAGCAACAACAAGCCTTCAATTAAGTGGCTAATTCAAGCTTATCAAGCACTTGATCGCCGGTAAGTTTATTCTCTTTGTAAAGCAACATGGAATATTAAAAATTGAGCGTGAAATGTTGATCTTTGAAAAAAAATTGAAATTTTTTTATTAAAAAACACAAAAATACGGTTTTTTGGCTCACCCTATAGTGCCGGCCCTCAGTAAAAGCTTCATATGATGCAAGAACAAATTCCAACTATACATATGTATATCTAACATGTTCTTTTAAGATACAAGAAAAACTTGAAGGCTCTTTATCTTGTTCATCCAACCAAGTTTATCAAAGTACTATGGAGTATTTTCAAGCCGTTCATTTCGTACAAATTCGAGCGTAAAANAAATTCCAACTATACATATGTATATCTAACATGTTCTTTTAAGATACAAGAAAAACTTGAAGGCTCTTTATCTTGTTCATCCAACCAAGTTTATCAAAGTACTATGGAGTATTTTCAAGCCGTTCATTTCGTACAAATTCGAGCGTAAAATGCACTATTGTAACTTTATTGATGATCTTGGTGTTGTGATTCGAACTGAAAATTTAAATGTACCTCGGCCAATTTTAGAGTAAGCATCAAACATATACAGTGTGTTTCAAAAAAAAAACCGCCATTTAGTCATTTTTTGGCGAAAATTTTTCTCCAAAAAGACTCATTAGGGGTATTTTTATGCGAGAAATTGATTGCGCGCATCGAAAAACCTTGAAAATGCCTCCCAGAGTTATTTTCGGTAGAAATTCCTATTTGAAAATACGAAAATTGGATATTTCATGGTCGTTTTCAAGGTTTTTCGATGCGTGCAATCGATTTCTCGTATAAAAATACCCATAATGAATTATTTTGGAGAAACAATTTTCTCCAAAAAATGACAAAATGGCTGTTTTTTTTTGAACACTATGTAAGTATTATTGACCACTTTTATAGGTATGATATAAGCCTTAAAAGTTCGTCGAAAGTGACTCCTTCACGTGCTCAACCCAAGACATCGCCTTTACCGACTCATCAATTTTGTGTTCCTCTTGATTTGTAAGTTGTGTGAAAAAAGTTTTCATAAAAAACAGTTTTTAGCATACTCAAACATCACCCTGGCGCAGAAATACCTCCTATTGTTGATGAGCTGTTATCATTTCTCCGACAATATGGTATGGAAACAGAAGGAATCTTCAGACGATCAGCTGAGCTGTTGGCAATTAACCGACTTCAAGAAAGAATTAACTCCGGTATTTTCTCCTTGTTTTTTCAAAGTTCATATTATTATGTTTTATGCGANAAGGAATCTTCAGACGATCAGCTGAGCTGTTGGCAATTAACCGACTTCAAGAAAGAATTAACTCCGGTATTTTCTCCTTGTTTTTTCAAAGTTCATATTATTATGTTTTATGCGAAAAAATTGATTTCCTATCTGATGCTGAATATCATGGAAATCTGCCAAAAGCTGTTATACATGCATCAGTGTTGCTAAAGACGTTTTTACGCTCGATGGGAGAGCCAATTATCACGAATCGTCTTTATCCCCAAGTTCTTGTGGTTTCAGGCAATCTTTTTTTTTGTAAAATTGACTTGTTTTATGGTTTTAGAGTTGAATGATAGTGATGATAAAATTCATGGGATACGAGAACTCTTTCAGAATTTGCCAACGGAGAATTATGTTTTGCTAAGAACTATTCTGAAGTTTTTAACCGAGGTTTTTTTGGGATCATTCCTTGTGAGCTCATTACATCTAATTTCAGGTCGCTTCTCATAGTGATAAGAATTTAATGAACCCAAATAATTTGAGCATCGTTTTTGGGCCCAATTTGACTTGGCCAACGGATCAACAAGTATTTTACTTGGCTTAAAAATTTTTTTTGAATGTTTTTTAGGTCCCACTTGCTCAGATCAACAAGCTTAATAGCTTCTGTCTCACAATGATTGTCCACTATGAAGAAATTTTTTGTGCATAAGATCACTTGATTATTTATTGCTTAATTGTTTAATACTATCGTTGACTTTGTTTTATCTATGCTCTTAAATATATAAATTAAAAAAAACTCGGGGATTTACTGACTATTCGGAGCTAATTCAACTTACACTTATCGAGGCCCGAACGTTCAAAAAAATTTTCTTTTAAAATGAACTAAAAAAAACATCATATTAGGGTTTTTTAGTCGAAACTCCAAGAAGTGCAAATGCATGCTTATAAGATAAGTACGACCTTACAGTGGCACTAAACGACGAAAAGATTGAGCAAGTTGAGTAATTTCGACACCTTGGAGTTTACTAAAATGAGGCGACGCGAAATCAAGTTAGACAGCTTAAAAAGGAGGTAACTTTGCTTTTGAGGTTAAAGGGTTAAAAAAAGAGAAATTTTGTGGTTTGAATTTAGAAAACCATGAATTTAGAACACCCACCTAAGACGAGAAATTAACCGGTTGAGGCATGAAAAGCAGGTAACTCAGACCAAAGTGTCGAAGGTTAAGAAGAGCCGTGAATCATGGAAGAGCAAAAAGCCGTTATCAAAGAGCGACCAACGAGGAAAGCGAGCAACACAGTTCTAATGCCGGAGCAAGACGTTCGATTTTGTATCGAATTCGTCATTACATGAAACAAAAGGAAGCAAATTATATGCGCGAGCTCGACGTCGATTTTTTTGCAATAAGCGAAGAGACCAAGGCATTAAAACGAGAGATTGCGCTGCCCGAGGAATGAGGATCATAGGTTGGCAAGAGGGAGTCTCTCCCTGACCCACGCACTTATGGACCCAAAATTGAGAGAGGGCCACATCATGGACCCCGCCGAATATATGGTCAAAAAAAGGTCGGCAAGAGGAGGAGTCCCCCCCCCCCCCCCCCCCCCNNCCCCCCCCTCTGACCCATTCACTCATAGACCTTAATTTGAGGGGGACCACCCCCCCCCACTTTGCCTACCTATGATGGAGATATCGATTTGTATATTTTGTTTTCTGTCTATTTTTTATTTTGCGAACATAAAACAACGTTTTTGAAAGAATTAGTAAAAATT
The DNA here is from genome assembly GCA_900406225.1 of Acrobeloides nanus. NCBI lineage: Eukaryota > Metazoa > Nematoda > Chromadorea > Rhabditida > Cephalobidae > Acrobeloides > Acrobeloides nanus. The sequence goes on along the minus strand of OZJO01026113.1, from coordinate 11,755 downwards.
CACCAACACTTTTTTATTTTTCATCACTGCTCTTATTTGGGAACTACTCGCGACCCAGTTATCCTGAAAATCGAGGAGCACACTTCAATTTCGTTGAAATTCCTGCATAATAATGTATTCTGAGCAATAAGAACACGATTTAGAGTGGTTTGGAGAATTGTCCCATTTTTGGCCAACTTTGATCTGCTGATACGATGTTTTTGATCGATTTTAAAAGAAAATTTTTTGACAATTTTTCGTTCGGACGTCGATAAGTGCGGCCCAATAAGTGAAACTAGCTCCGACTATTCTAAAGCCAATGGCATCATAATGTCAAACAGATGTTTATAAACTTTATTTGACGACCAAGTGTTTTCAAGGATTTGTCTAGTTGAACAATTGCTTTGTTGTTACTATGTATAAACTAATTAAATAGTGTGCCTGTGGCAAATTGTACTTAAATGGAAGAAAAGAAGTTAGCGTATAGACATGCCGCTTCTTCACTCGGTTTTTCTAGTTGGCTTTGCGCCTCCGGTGAAATCCGATCTGGCGAGAATAATTGGCTTCTCTTTATAAGGCTAAATGGACGGAAAAAATTCCAACAGAAGAAGAGGACTTATCGCAATCTTTCATTCCATTCATGTGTTATTTTCTTTAGAAACCTTGTTTTCTTACATCTAAGTTGTAGTTTTTTAAAATTTTCAAGATTTTATTTTATCTAACATCTTTTCTCTTTTAGTCATATAGCATTAAAAAGGTTAAATAAATTAACGGCGAAGTTAACGCAAGAGTATATCATTATTTCAAGATATTGGTTCGATTTCGGTTGTTAAAATTGTTATTTTTCGAGATTTTTTATACAGGGTGTTCAAAAAAACCATTTTTTTTAATTTCGATTTTTGAACAAAAAATTCGATTTTGAGCAAAAATTTGACTTTGAACAAAAACTCGATTTTTGTGAAAAATTTTGATTTTTGAACAAAAATTTAATTTTGAGCAAAATTCGATTTAGAGAGGATCTATACTTCACTTGCGTTGCGAGTACTCGCAACGTCTCCAGCTACACTTCGTTTTTAAGTGGTTCGAAGTTACTCGCAAGGGCTGCGAGTACTCGCTGCTTCCAGCTATACTTGTTACTCGCAACGTTTCGACGGACGAAAGGTTGCGAGTACTCGCGAGGATTATAGGCAAAATCCAGTTGGAGGGGGCAGGACTCGAACCCTTGCCTGTTGGCTCTAGGGTTGTGAAAAGATTTTGACGTCAAAATCTATTTTAATCATATCAAAATCTATTTTCAAATTGAAAAAATCGAAAAATTGGAAAAAACTTCGAAAAAATTGAAAATTTTTTTTTGATTTTTTTCGATTTTGTCGATTTTTTTTCAAATTTTTTTCGATTTTTTCCAATTTTTTCGATTTTTGTCAATTTTTAGAAAAAAATTCAATTTTTTAGCAAAAAAATCGATTTTGAACAAAAATTCGATTTTGAGAAAATAAACTCCGATTTTTGTGAAAAAATTCGAGAGAGTTGCGTTTGAAATTGTTCATGTTTTCGTTGTAATACACAAACTTTTTGAATAGAGTACTATTCTTTAATCTAAATGTGTAGAGGACCCCCTCCCCCCAAAAAATTTTTCTGGAAATGACCCCTCTAGGGGTAAAAACATGCGGGGAATCCGAATTTGACATTTTTAAAGCGAAAAACGCTTCCCTAATCCAGGAAAGATCTGCGTATTGAAGCGAAAAGTCGCAAATTTGATTTTTGTTGGGGGTCCTCTACAATATTTTTTGTGTAGTAACTCCAAAATTTTCGTTAAAAAATCCTAGATCCATTTATACTGGATTATAAATATTTTTAATTAAATTTTTCCCGGAAGTTTGAGGCCGAATAATTTGGATGCCCGATGAATTATGTCGCATTTTCGGCGTCGATCTCGTAAAATGTTGGATTACTCGTGACACTTTCAATAATATCCGGCATTCGTTTATTATGCTAATCAACCATTGAAATGATGGATTCCTTTCGCATATAATTATAGAAATGCCATGTTTATCTTAGTTAACGAGACATTAAATTCCACGGCATTCATAAGGCCACATGATTTCCCATTTTCGTTGTGTTTTGTATAATTCAAGCACCAATCTCTACTTTTGGCCATGTGAAAGAGCACAAAATTTCGAGCATTTTTTGTTTTTACGGCACTACTTGAAAATCTAACCGTAACAAGTTATGATCGAAAAAATTGTGATTTTTTCAATTTTTTTCGAATTTTTTCAAATGAGTTTGAACATTGAAGCGAAGAGCCTGCATCAATGAAACTTTTGAAACGATTTAATAAATCATTATAAAATTCAAAATCTTTGATAATTTAGGAAAAAAGAAAGTTGGCATTTTTTAACCCTCATCGAGACGTATAAAATGACACCAAAACTATTGAATTTGAACAATGTGTTGGGTTATTGAAACGAAAATTCTGATTCATGTTTTCGTTTCAATAACCCAAAACAATTTTCAAATTGGATAATTTTCGTATCATTTTGTTCGTCTCGTTTAGCTATAAAAAACTGCTACAATGTTCATTTGATGAAAGTTGAAAAAATTGATACAAAAATAGAATTTTCCGCCAAAAGTCGTCTGTGTATTGAAACGAATTGCTTGAGCAGCAGGCCCAAAGTTTTTATTTTCGTTTCAATGTACAAACTCGTTTGAAAATTTTTTTCGCAATTTTATTTTTCCGATCATAACATTTTTACCGTTAGATTCTCAAGTAGTGCCGTGAAAACAAAAAATGCTCAGAAATTTTGTGCTCTATCACACGGCGGCGCTATTTCCCCAAAAGTAGACTGGTGTTTTAAATTTTTCTAACTTTAGTTTTAAAGGTTCAGTAGCACTTAGACAAAAGTTATACTTCCGTCGCGTCGCAACGCGACGGAAGTAGACAAACGTTATGTTATTTTTTGTTAATTTTCAGAAAATTTCCATCATTTTGAGTATTTTTTGCAAAAGAACCTATATGTGAAACTTTGCAATAAACTGCATCGGTGGTGCAGTGGATATGAGTCTAGTCGTTGACCCAAACGGTCTCGGGTTCGACTCCCACTGACGTCGAATTAATTTTGCCCATTTGATCAAAAACTGCANTGTGAAACTTTGCAATAAACTGCATCGGTGGTGCAGTGGATATGAGTCTAGTCGTTGACCCAAACGGTCTCGGGTTCGACTCCCACTGACGTCGAATTAATTTTGCCCATTTGATCAAAAACTGCAAAAATCGAATTTTCTGTGTATCAAAACGAAAGTCCAATGTTTTCGTTTCAATACACATTAAAAAATTTTCCAACTTCATTCGCGTTGGCAAAATTAATTCGACGCCAGGGGGAGTCGAACCCGAGACCGTTTGGATCAATGACTAGATCATATCCACTACACCACCGATGCAGTTTTTTGCAAAGTTTCACAGTTATGTTTTTTAGCAAAAAATGCTCAAAATGATTGAAATCTTCTCTGAAATTAACAAAAAATAACACAACTTTTGTCTAAGTGTACTGAACCTTTACAGTGAAAAAAGAAAACAATCATCTGGCCCATTCTGGTGCAACACGATTAAAGAGCAGGAATCAACAAGATTGGAATTAACCAGCTATTTACAACTCTCAAAAAAATCTTGTTGAACTGATCAAAGACGACAAGAATAAGCAGTGCAGGCGCCGCCCTTGGCCATCCACACTTCCGTGACATATGTGGACGGCGATCCGTGCTCGCACTTTTCGGACTCGGCGCTCCAAGCGCGGCCCCTCTGACTCCTATTATTCTAAGAATGTTTTTATGAGAATGAAAATTCCACGGAGAACTGCTTCGGAGCGGCAACGAACCTTGGAAAGGTATATTAGATTATATGGATATATGGTTTTAGAGGACCAGTCCCACTCGGAAAAAAACTTCATCTAGAAATTATATATTCGAAAAATTCATGAAAAATGGAGTATTTTTTGTTTTTACGTCACTCTCTGAATCGTTGTAGTTTTCGAGAGAATTGCGTGTGAAGTTGGCGATTTTTGAAAAATCTGTGTATTACAACGAAAACATGAATTGCGTTCATGTTTTCGTTGTAATACACAAATTTCAAAAATCACCAACTTCAAACACAATTATTTTTCGTCCCTGAATCCATAAAAGTGGTGTTCATGAAAAATGGGGTATGTTTTTTCTGAATCGTTGTAGTTGTTGAGAAAATTGCGTTTGAATTTTTGAGTTGCTCATGTTTTCGTTGTAATACACAAACTTTTTTGAATTTTTTCTAGAAAAATCCATTTTTGCATCAATTTTTTAAATTGTCATAAAATGAACATTGTAGCAATTTTTTACAATTCATCAAACTCACCAAAACGAATAAAATGACACCAAAATTATTGAATTTGAAAATTGTTTTGGGTTATTGAAACGAAAACATGAATCAGAATTTTCGTTTCAATAATCCAAAACAATGTTCAAATTGGATAATTTTGGTGTCATTTTGTTCGTCTCATTTAGCTATAAAAAATTGCTACAATATTCATTTTATGAAATTTTGAAAAAATCTATGCAAAAATTCAAAAAAGTTTGTGTATTACAACGAAAGTTTTCAACATGAACAATTTCAAACGCAATTATCTCAAAGACTACAACGATTCAGAAGATGTCGTAAAAATAAAAAATGCTCCATTTTTTATGAACTTTCTGAATAAATAATTGGTTCATAGTGTTTTTTCCGAGTCGACTGGTCCATTTTCTAGGCAATTCGGCAAGGAAGAATTCCACTTTAAATATGGAAATGATATTTTCCAGAGGATTTATTGGGGTCTGCGACGGTTCCAATATTGGTTATGCTTTTATGATACAGGTATTAATCTATTTTTTCGGAGCTACTACACAATAGGGGGAGGGACTACTCACATGAAAAAATTTTCAAAAAACGCTTCCCTGATCCAGGGAGGCTTGTGTATTGAAGAGAAAAATGCGATTTTTCGCTCAATACACAGGCCTTCCCTGAATCAGGGAAGCGTTTTTTCTCTTCAAAAATGTCAAATTCGGATTCCCCGCATGTTACCCCTAGAGGGATCATTTCCAGAAAAAAATTTTGAAAATTTTTTCACATGGGTGCCCCCCTTCCCCTATTGTGTAGTAGCTCCATTTTTTTCTTCTAAGAACTATACATTTTAATGGTAGCTAAGGTTGTGTGATGATGTTTGAAGCGAGATTGCCTGAATCAGGGTCAGATAAATTTATCATGCTATAAAAATGAGCACAATCGATCTGTAAACTTTTCGGAAGTACGGACGTAACGATCTAGTTAAAAACCGAAATTCGCATAAAAAATGCACTGGCTTTTTGAGTGCAGACAGGTGGTGTAAAATGGCAACAGATGTATTTCGGATATTTGGGGTAGAAGGGGGTTTTGGAAATAGAAAAATTCGTCAAAAATCGAAAAATTTGTCAAAAATTGAAAAATTCGAAATCTATAAAAAACCTGCGGAAATCGATTTCCCCATCTGAAAAACTCCTGGTAAAAAACAGGATGGCATAAAAAAAGTTCCTTCACCTGATTCAGGGACATTGTATTGAAGCGAAAATCATCTTTTTTATGTTAAAATACTCGTTTCTGGCGTTTTTCGATGCAGAGAATCGATTGAAGAAAAAATCGTCTTTTGTTTAGAAAATGTCTTTTTTTTGAAAACCATATTTAAAAAAATTTTCTTGATTTTTGATCCCAATTACAGGGTGTATCGAAAAAAACCGGAATTGGGGCGATTTTTTCATGTTTTTTCGTCCCGAAAATTTTTTTTCAAAAATGACCCTATTATATCTATGCAAGGAATCGATTGCATGCATTTCCAACGCTTCCCTGACTCAGGGAAATAAGAGTGTGTATTGAAGCGAAAATATGAAAATTTTGGATTTTTCTTCTTCAAATCATCGTTCCTGGGGTTATTTTATGCGAGGAATGCGAAAAACATGCTCTCGAGTTGAAAAAATGATTCCCTGAATCAGGGTAAGCATGTGTAATAACACGAAATTAACAAAGGAAAATTTTAGTTAATTTCTTTTTATTAAAAATGCTTACCCTGATTCAGGGAAGCATTTACTCAACTCAGGAACTTGTTTTTCGGCTTCCTCGCATAAAATAACCCCAGGAACGATGGTTTTCGGAAGAAAAATTCAAAATTTTCATATTTTCGCTTCAATACACACTCTTATTTTCCTGAATCAGGGTCAGAAAAGCGTTTTCAAGCTTCGGAAATGCGCACAATCGATTAAAAAAATTACTCCTAATAGGGTCATTTTTGGAAAAATTTTTTGGAAAAAACATGAAAAATCTCCCAAATTTTTGTCGATACACCCTGTATGATCATCTGTTTTCGACTTCACCTACTAAAACGAGGGGAAATCGCAAGTGTGCCATGTGCATTTGTTTATGTCTCATATTGAAATGTGTAAAAAAGATGTTGGCTGCAAATGAAAATCTTCCAAATGGCTTTCAAAGAAAAATTTTTTTTCTTCATTCGAATGCAATTCTTCAAAGGCGATCTATCAAGCAAACAAAAAGCCACAAAATAATAGAGCCGGGGGAAACGCGATAGATATGGCCAGTATATTTAATTGGCGAATTTAATTAAAACTCTAATTATATCGAATACATGCAAGGTGGACCAAAAAGTGGCAAAAACCGAATTTCTGGAAAAAATAAAAAATCACCAAAAATTGAATTTGTGGAAAAATCATAAAAAAGACCCAATCTAGGGGTAATTTTATTAAGGGGAATCGATTGGGCGCATTCCAAAACCCTGAAAATGCTTCTTTACCCTTGATTCAGAGAACGTAGTTGGTGTATTGACACGAAAATCGAAAAATTTCTATTTTCGCCCAGAAAGTATCCATCTGGGGATAATTTTATGCAGAAAATCGATTGCGCGCATTCCCAATCCCTGAAAATGCTTCGTTGAACCTGATTCAGGGGAAAATTGGTTGGTTTTGAAGCGAAAATGATTCCCTGATACAGAAAATGACAATTTTCACTTGTAAAGAAAAAGTGAAAATTGTCATTTTCTGTTTCAGGGAATCGTTTTTATGCTTCGAAAATGTGTGCAACCGATTTCACGCATAAAATTACCCATGGAAGAGTGAAAAATGAGAAAAAAAACAAAAATAACCATTTTCCCTTCAAAACCATTTTTACCCTGAATCAGGGTCAAGGAAACGTTTTCACGATCTGTATGCACGCAATCGATTCTCCGCATAAAATTACTCCTAGAGGGCTCATTTTTAGAAAAATAAATTTCCCAAAAAATATAAAAAAAGCCAATTTTTTTTGGCCTACCCTGTAGAACAAAATAAAGACAATTTTTAGATGTCGAAATTGATATCGAGGACCTGCTCACAAACCCATTTAACACCCAACCGCCTTCGTTGGATGAATTGCACAGGCTGACGGGATTCAAACGGGATTGGATTATGTTCTTATATAGGAATTTTAAGCAGGTATACTCCGTTTCTTTGGCGTCGCACAAAAAAGTTGGCATATCATAGTGGATAGAGAAGCTGACCGTCCGATCTGGCAAGTTAAGCAACATTGGGCCCCGCAGGTTCGATCCCGCTATGGTAAAACTTTTGATTTCCAAAAAACTTTTTTTTCGAAAATGTGGCAAAAATTTGTGCTTCAAGTTTGTGATCCATGAAGTAGTTCCCAAATGTAATAAGTCAGTCGTTGAATTTGTTGTTGCATCCCTGCGTGGTCGTGTTTGACAGGAAACATCTCTGCGTGGTCGCTAACCCTTAGTAGTACCAAAAAGTTTTACCCCCTAGTGGGAATCGAACCTGCGGGGCCCAACGTTGCTTAACTTGCCAGATCGGACAATCGGCTTCTTTGCCCATTATGATATGGAGTGACAACTTTTGAAAATTTCTAATTTAGGTCTGTTCGAATGGAAGAATGACGCCAGCACAATGGCGCCAAATTTTCCGCCTTATTTTTAAAGGTGCAAATGACTACGAGTTTGCAGACAGGATTTTCTTGGCGATCGCTGGCGATCGGACTCTCAAGTTGATCACCTTTGAAGATCTCATACTTTGCCTACACGCCTTAATCGAATCATTCCGAGAAACCGAGCCGGTGGACAACGCTCATTCCAGTATTCCAACGACCACTTCTGCTCAATTTGCTTTCAATCTTATGATGCCTAATCGTGAGGTACGAGTTGTAGTACAGCATGCACTCTACAGTAGTGATGTTCAACGTGATGAATGAGGGTGGGATAACGCGCATCCCTGCGTGGTCGTGTTTGCCGGTAAAAATTCTTATCCCTGCGTGGTTGTGTTTGACGGGAAAAACTCGCATTCGTATCCCTGCATGATCGTGTTTGGCGGGGAAAATTCGCATTCGCATCCCTGCGTGGTCGTGTTTGGCACCCCATAACGTTATCACAAAAATCGTTATAGTTGTTATCAAAATGCGCTATCTCTTACCACTTATCACACACCCTTTTTTATCATGATCACTTTGAACATCACACTACTCTACATCACAAAAATGCTACTCCCATTCTAGGGGTATGTCGATGAAGTTGCATTTATTAGCTATGCAAAATCAGTTTTTGATTTGAACGCTTCATTGTGCACGAATTCGGGATCGGGTGATGCAGCTGCGTTTGGAATTTGCCAACAGACAAGTGGCAGTCAACAAGGTGATAAGAATGGAACAAAGCCGGTCGTTCAGTCGTTCCCTTGGTTGGAGAATTTAGCAAAAGCACAATTCAAAGTACCGTTTTTTGCTCTAATACAAACAAATTCGATGCGCGCATTCCCGAAGCTTGAGAATGCTTCCCTGATTCAGGGTCAGTGTATTGAAGCGCAAATAAAATTTAAAAAGTTTTTAACGAGTCTGAGTATCGAAACGAAAACCTGAATTTGAATTCCGTAAGAAACTTTTGAAAAATTCGCCGTCAATCAATAGAGCACATCGAAAAACGGTAACACCCAAAAAAACAATTGAAGTACCATTTTTCGATGCGATCTATCGATTGGCGGTGGAATTTTTCAAAAAGTCCTTAAGAAATTCACATTCAGGTTTTCGTTTCGATACTCAGATTGTTCAAATTCTCAAAAAGTCCTTAAGGAATTGAAATTCAGGTTTTCGTTTCGATACTCAGACTCGTTCATTTTTTAAACTATGGCAGTCTCTAGTTGATGAAAATTTAAAATTTTAGGCTCTCGATTCTGACAACGATGGTTGCATCACTTTAGCCGATATACAACGCCTCCTCGAAGAAAAAAACTCGTATGAACCCCTAGTCCTGCACTTAGAAGCCGAATATATCCAAGAATCGTAATGTGATATCCCTCCATTCGCTCATTCCTGCATCACACACATATACATATCTTTGAACTTTATTACATGTTAAGCTTAATAAAGCGTATATTATATTTTCACTTACACCAATAGCTACCAAAAGCGCCACGTGAAAACTCCGGACTTCCACGCCAATGCATCGGAGTGCGAACCGACCGACGTGACCCTTGCTTATATTCGTGCAAACGTCGAATGAGATCCTTGACAACCGTTGGGTACATTCTGGCAACGTTTTGTTTTTCATAAGGATCGGCTAAAATAGGAATCGGTTAAAGGGAGCGTAACATTTATGGTCTATTCTCGAAAAATCGAAAAAAATTTTCCAATTTTCTTCTAAAAACAGAAATTTTCGGGTAATTTCTGGGCGAAAAATCGATTGTGCGCATTTTCGAAGCGTAAAAAATTATGGTTAACCCTGAAAATCAGGATAGAACTGCGTTTCAACACGAAAAATTTTCTCTGATTTTTTCTAAAAACCGAAATTTTCAGGTAATTTCTAGGCGAAAAATCGATTGTGCGCATTTTCGAAGCGTGAAAAATTATGGTTGACCCTGAAAATCAGGGTAGAACTGTGTTTCAACGCGAAAATTTTTTTTAGGCCTAGAAAGGTCTTTTTAAATAATTTTTTTTCGCGTTTTTTCGAGTATAAATGTTACGCCCTCATTGGTTCAGAAAAAATTTTCGCGTTGAAACGCAGTTCTACCCTGATTTTCAGGGTCCAACTTAATTGTTTATGCTTCGAAAATGCGCGCAATCGATGTTTCGCCTAGAAATTATCCGAAAAAGTCGATTTTTAGAAGAAAATCGAAAATTTTTTTCGATTTTTCGAGAATAGGCCATAAATGTTACACCCCCTTTAAAATCGAAAGTGGAGAAAAAATTCACTATCCAATCGATACAGCTGTATTCGTGTTGGAGATGAGCGACTCGCGCCACCAACTTCATACACCAACTTGAAATTATTCCATCTAAAAAAACAAAATCAGGTGTGATGCGATCTACATCACACTGCTTACCTTATAGCAGCTAGTGGTGGACTTAGGTTATAAACAAGACTACTTCTTCGTGTTGGACCTTTGCCAGTTCGAATCATCTCCCATTGATTAATCCCATCTCCTAAATTTCAATCTTAACGATAATATTTTCTCATTTTTAAGAATTATAATATGATTGCTTAAAGGACTATGGTTGCTTTCAAGGACAAAAAGTGGGTACACAATAGCTTAGTGGCTAAGGAGTCAGGTTATCAAGTTGTAGGTGCGTTTTCGCTCCCGCTCGGAGTCAATTCTTTTAGAAAGGTCCAAAACAGATTAAAAATTTTGCCTAGGGGTATTTTTATACGAGGAATACGAATCTACCGTTATTTTTTCATGAAAAATTTTGTAAAAAATAGAAATTTTAATTTTTGACCCATTTTATATGTTTTTTCAAAAATTAAAATTTCTATTTTTTTAAATAACGGCGAATTCGTGTTCCTCGCATAAAAATAACCCTAAGCAAAATTTTTAATCAATTTTGGACCTTTCTAAAAGAATTGACTCAGGGCGGGATCGAACTCGCACCTACATCTTGATAGCCTGGCTCCTTAGCCACTAGGATATTGCGTGCCCATTTTGTCGTACCACGAGAAACGGAGTATACCATAGACCCAAGGAATGACACTATTTTTTACGAGCATTTCAAAAAATGATGATCATTTATAAAAAAGTTTTTAAAAAGCAACAAGTTGAAATTTTCAAATCAAATGGCTTTTAGTTTTTTCCTTGAGACTAATTCTGATAACATTTCAAATTTATGAAAACATTTGACCTAATTGAAATGCATCAAAAATCACATGTGTCGTTGAAAACATTTGTTTACTTTGTTTTATAACAATCGCTTATTTTTAACATGCTGGGGGATTAACGCATTTAGACGATGCGGAAGTTTTTTCTCTTAAGCCATTTTGTTGCAAAATAAATTCCTTTAAAAGAAAAGGCAATCGGACGGAATGCATCACAGACTCAAGAATTAACGAATTTTTCACACAGATTTGAAAAAAAACAGTGCAAAACTTTGAATTTTCTAATGTGTAAAAAATTCGTCAAAATCTGTGAAATGTGTACCGTCCTAGTGCTAAAACTTGCCATAGCTAGTCCCTGTAGATCCGACCATGCCAAGGATAGTCGCGTACCAGTCGACGACATGGAATAGTCTAAAAATCTGAATAAAAAATATTTTCAACACTCTCGGAGACCATTTTTATGCTAATATAACTGGTTTAAAGGACCAGTCCAGTCAGTTACAACCACATGAAAAAATGATATATTCGAAAAGATCATAAAAATGGAGCATTTTTTGTTTTTACGGCATGTTCTGAATCGTTGTAGTTTTCGAGAAAATTGCGTTTGAAAT
>OZJO01026112.1:0-31312 GCA_900406225.1 Acrobeloides nanus | reverse complement strand
GATCGAAAAATTCGATCGGAAAAAATTTCCGGTTTTCCGAAAATCGGAGCCAAAAATCGCTCATTGTAACCACATTTTCCGAAAAATCCGATTTTCCGAAAAACGGGTCCGAAAATCGGAAAATCGAAAAATCGCTCATTGTAACCACATTTCCGTTTTCCGGTCCCGTTTTTCGGCTTTCGATTTTCGGTTGCATTGTAACCACTTTTTTTCCAATTTTCCGATTTTCGGCTCCGATTTCCGCCCATTGTAACCGTAGCTTTAGGGGCAACTTTGTGCGAGAAATCGATTTTATCTCCTCCCCTCGCACGTAATTACGCAACGGGTAAAGTAAAGTCGAAATTTTTTTTGGCTACCACGGAACTTTTTATTGAATCAGGCAACGTGTACATTGAAACGAAAAGAAACGTGGGTCCTTATATAGCTTTTTTGATGCATCCCTGCGTGGTCGTATGGCGCACACCACCCTCAATTTAAATTTTGCAAAAATTGATAAAAAACGAGCCGTAGGGGCCTAAAATCGGGTCTGAATAACAACTTTTAAAAAAAGGTTTTAAAAATGGGATGATAATTTTTGAGTTATTGAAAAAATAAGCATTTTTCAACATTAAAGGGGGGTACGCTTCTCGAAAAAAAATTTTTTCTCCAAATTGGCTGATTTTTGGTACATGGGGGTTTTTGGGCACGAGAAATCGATTGGTGCAAGTCCCGAGTTCCAAAAAAATTTTTTTGACCCCCTATGGGGGTACCCCATATTAAAAAATCAATTTTTTCAACATTTTTATTTTAGCTCCAAATTGGCTGATTTTTGGTACTCGGGGGTTTTCGGGCACGAGAAATCGATTGGCGCAGGTCCCGAATTCCAAAAAATTTTTTTGATCCCCTACCGGGGTGCCCCATATTAAAAAATTAAATTTTTCAACTTTTTTATTTTGGCTCCAAATTGGCTGATTTTTGGTATTCGGGGGTTTTCGGGGACGAGAAATCGATTGGCGCAAGTCCCGAGTTCCAAAAAAATTTTTTGACCCTCTACCGGGGTACCCCATGTTAAAAAATCAATTTTTTTAACTTTTTATTTTGGCTTTTGGCTTCATGATTTCCTAAGAAAAAATTAATTTTTTTAACATGGGGTACTCCGATAGAGGGTCAAAAATTTTTTTTTGGAACTCAGGACTTGCGCCAATCGATTTCTCGTCCCCGAAAACCCCCGAATACCAAAAATCAGCCAATTTGGAGCTAAAATAAAAATGTTGAAAAATTGATTTTTTAACATGGGGTACCCCCATAGGGGGTCAAAAAGATGAAAAAAAGTAGAAATTGAAAAGTGAAAAATGAAAAATCCATTTTTTTGGAACTCGGGACTTGCACCAATCGATTTCTCGTGCCCAAAAACCCCCGTGTACCAAAAATCAGCCAATTTGGAGAAAAAATTTTTTTTCGAGAAGCGTACCCCCCTTTAATGTTGAAAAATGCTTATTTTTTCAATAACTCAAAAATTATCATCCCATTTTTAAAACCTCTTTTTAAAAGTTGTTATTCAGACCCGATTTTAGGCCCCTACGGCTCGTTTTTTAACTTTTGTCGGTGAATCGATTTTTTCTTTACATGAGGGTGGTGTGGACCGTACTATCGAGAATCCACTGTATGATGATTTTAGTGCAATTTTTGTTCATTTTAAAGGAAAATAGTCGATTTTGAAAGGCTTCAAAATACCCGAAGATCATCGAATTATAGAATGTTAAAGACTCATAGATTAACACTTACTCTATCAATTTAGCAAAAAATTTCAAAAATCTGAGATGGTCACCTGTAACACTTTTTTTTGTCTTTAATGTAAATGTGGCGGTCCCTAATTTTATGGTAATTTTTCATGCTAAACACGATCTTGCAAAAACTTTTGAAATTAAAATCCAAAATGCATATTTGGGGATTTTTGTAATCCTTGATTTCAATGAGGATGATATTTTTAAAATTTTTATCAAAATATTTTATTTCTTAATTTAACCATTATAAAAACTACACAGATCTTCCAAATCTTAAATATTGTAATGTTTTGGATGACCTAATGTTTTTCATGGCTCTCTTATCAGTATCTTCTCTTTTTGCTAGTCTAAAAATTGTTTGAATTTTATTAATTTTTGGAATAAAAAAAATTACCGAGCTCCATAATCTACGAAGAAGGCATTTCGGCTCAAACTTGGTAACATATAAGAATGTGTTGTTAATGCCGGAAACATTCTAAAATTAAAATTGTTTAAATACTATTACAAAAAAATTTTTAGTGGTACTCATAGGAGTTTAAAGCGTGGCAAGGAAAATCGACAAAAAGTTCACAGGTACGTTTACTGGTGGCCAGAGATGCGCCGGAGTACGGTTCCGTTAAGTTCCGGCAATTTTTGTTATTCCGTGTTCCGCTCTGGTTCAGTTAAATTGTTTGAAAAAATCGCAAAAAACATATGATTTGTTCCGGCAGAATATGCGCCATGACCGTTTGCATTATGACCCTTTTTTGATAACTTTCATCTGATGTGTCTGCTGTTCGCGTCCCGTTTCGGTTCAGTTCAATAGGGTTGACGAGATCGAGATGTTTGAATCGAGATCCAACAAATTGAGATCAATATTTTCGAGATCGAGAGTCTCAGTTTTCGAGATCAAAAATGTTCAAAAATTTACCTTGGCCCACCTTATGTTTTTTTTTCAAAATTTTGGGCAAAAGCATAAGGGGATGGACCAAGGTTTTTTTTCGATTTTTTCAAAAAATTTTCAAAGATCACCTTGGCCCCCTTGTGTTGTTTTGATAGGCGAGAAAATTTGTTAAATATTGGAATCCTTGAGGTAAGTAAAAAAAACTAGCGATGCAGGCGAAATTTTTTATAAAATGCTTGTTTCTAAGCTGAAAATAGTCAGAAAATTACGATTTTTGTATTAAAAAATGTCCAATTTGACACATTTTGTTGAAAATTTAGGACAATTCGAGTGAAATCTTTAAGTTAAAAACCAGCGTCGCAGGCGGAAACTTTTTTTATTGACAATTTTGTTGTTGTTCGTTGGATGAGCCACGTATAACTACAATACGCAAAATTGCTGATAGAGTGTCCAAAACAATTGAAGGCTGCACCAAGCCGAGTGCGTACACAAATAAACTGGTCCTACTCGACTAAAAAAATTCGACTTTTTGATCTTCGCGAGAAATTTTTGGTTGATATTTCCGTTTATTAAGTCAAAAATCAGCTCTGATTGTGGAAAATTTGTTGAAAATAGTGTTTAAAGTTTAAAATGCTCAAAAAATAACGATTTTTAATTTTTTTTTAATCCGACTTTCAAATGATTCTCAAAAAATGTCGATTCGAGATCGGTTCGAGACTCTCGATTTCGAAAACGCTATAAATGCCTAATTTTGAGATCAAAATCTTCGAGAGTCTCGATTTTCGAGATCTCGTCAACCCTAATATTCAATGGACCTGCTTCGGGCAGCCCTGCTTGTGACAAAGTTATTTTCAAAATTTTTTATTTCGTATCTCAAATTCTAAGCTTTTATGAGCAACTAACCTGCCCAATCTTAGATTGGTTATCCAAGAAGGATCTATATGAGAACGCTTTCCAAACCTAAGTGAGAAAGCACGAGTTTTCGAATTATTTAAACCAGGAATACGAACAATTTCAGCAAATATAACAGAAAATATACAAAATAATAATAAAATGCTGTGAATAGTTTTTTGGCACATTTTTTACCTATAATGATTTTAAAAATATGCAAATTTAATAGGAAAAATCTAGATAGTCCACAACAATCGTACTTTTTGGAGCCTAAACTCGACTTTGTATTAATCGGTTCGACCTTAAATCGAATTAAAAAACTGTTTCTAGGCCATAAAAACACTTTTGATAGTTTTTGGGATAAGTTATGAAAGTTCGATTTTAGACCACCGATGGCCATGGGATCCCTCGGGGGTCAAAAATCGAACTTTCATAACTTATACCAAAAAACTATCAAAAATTGTATTTTTGGCCTAGGAACAGTTTTTTAAATTGATTTAAGGTCGAATCGATCATTATAAAATCGAGTTTAGACCCCAAAAGTATGATTTTTCCTAGGAAAAATGGTGTCATTTTTGTAAAGCGTTTTTAGCCATGAAGACAAAGGTTTGAGACCAAGTTAATAAGTTTTAAACTGTACAAAGTTATAAGGGTATCTTTGAACCCTAATTTTGACCCTAAAAATCACTAAAACGGCCCTAGCTCTTCGAAAAGCGCGAAGTAGCAGCTAAAACTTTTTTTCAACTTATTCCACGGTACTCTAAATAACTATATTCGACTTTTTGGAAAATCGCATCATCAATTCTGTTGTAAGAAAAATGGCATTTTTAACCAAAATTCGAAAAATTTCTTAAATTGAGGTCCAGATAATAGGTCAATCTTTGATAAAAAAATTTTTCTCGATATTACTTATATAGGGGTAATTCGATGCGAGGAATCGATTGCGCGCACTCCCGAAGCGCGAAAACGCCTCCTTCATCTTGTTTTCGTGAAAATGTCGATTTTCCAAAAATTTTTGTTCGCCAGACTTCTCCCCCCAAATTGATATTTTCATGAAAACAAAGTGAAGGAGGCGTTTTCGCGCTTCGGGAATGCGCGCAATCCATTCCTCGCACCAAATTACCCCTATATAGGTCATATCGTGAAAAAGTTTTTTGTCGGAGATTGACCTATTACCTGGATTCCCCTTTAAGAAAATAAGGTTTTTACCTAGGTAATCCCCCAAATGAAATCCTAGAGCCGTTAATGATCTGCGGTAATGCTTTTTAATGTATTCAATAATTTACTTCCCTATTTAAAAACTTCGCCAAAAATCGAGTTTTGATCCATTTTGGTCGCCCGATGGCTCAATTGATAGTTTCATTAAGCAATTTTTTTAGGACCAAATTTGATTGAAAAAGAGTTTAAATTCGATTTTTTAACGCGAAAATACGAAAAAAGTATTTTTTGACACATTATTTTTTGGTCTTAACAATCGAATTTTTCAAAAATTCTTGCAGAATCTGAAAGAGCATGGTCAAAAAACGGTGATTCCCAAAAAATAATTGAAAACTAGTTTTCCCTTCTCTATCTAGGGCTTTATTCGTTTTCCTAATCCTTTTTTAATCAAAAGTATAAGAATTGGTGTTATTTTAAAATGTTAAGCGACAAATGCGTCAAAAGAAGAATTATAAAAGGGCTATAGGAATAACTTAATTGAATTTAATATTAGCTATGTAAAAATATATAAATTCCATGTGTTTAAAATTCTGTAGGTCCGCATCAAACATTTAAAAATATCACAAAAATTAAAGTTCGGTTTTTTCGACCGTCATGATGACGCTAATTCTATAATTAACACTTACAAGGCTGTTTGTAATATTTGCTTGATAATTTTTTAGTCTAAATACAATGGTGCAAAAATTTTTTGAACAAGGTGCTATGAAAAATCGACTTTTGTTTCAAAATCTGGATCGATCAACATGATCTATCCAGGTTCAGAAACAAAAAGTCGACTTTTCATAGCATTTAAAAAATTTTTTAGCAAATTTGTGAGTAATGCTGAATACGATCCAATCAATCTTTTTGAGAATAGGTCATATTTTCGTGTCAATATACAGACTTTTTCAAAAAATTAGGCCTCAAAAATGCACCCCTATTTTAAAGTGTTGATATTTGGCTATATAATTTGATTGTTGACGAAATTTTCGACCTTCGTAGGTTTTTTGTAGGCGCTGATCACGAATCTGGCGTTATTTTTTGGTCTAAACCTCGAAAATATAGTCAAAATGGCTTACTAATCGATCCAAATTTTGAAACAAAAGTCGTCGAGAAAGAGCAAGCCTTTTTTAGTGGTTTACCCTCATATGGGTACCGTACAGTTGTCGAAATCAAAAAATTCTTTCAGAATCGAGTTCCCCGTGTCGGAAAACCTACAAATACAAAATTTCAGCCAAAACGGAGAACTTTTTGATTTTTTTGCTCCGGGGTAAAAAAACGAATTTTCAAAAAGTTCCCCAACTGAAATTTTGTACTCGGGGTTTTTCGACACGGGGAACTCGATTCTGAAGGAATTTTTTTTTATTTTAACGACTGTACGGTACCCATATGAGGATAAACCACCAAAAAAGGCTGTTCTTTGTAAGCCATTTTTGACTATATTCCCGAGGTCTAGGCCAAAAGATAACGCCAGATTTGTGATCAGCGCCTACAAAAACCCTAGGAAGGTCGAAAATTTCATCAACAATCGAATTGTATAGCCAAATATCAAAATTTTAAAATAGGGGTGCATTTTTGAGGCCTAATTTTTTTGAAAAAGTCTGTATATTGACACGAAAACATGACATATTCTCAAAAAGACCGATTGGATCGTATTCAGCATACACTCTTACCCAATACTGAAAAAAATTTCATCGAAAACGAGAGAAAATGCTGAAATTATATGTATTTTTTGGGGCTGACAATACTTATGTTACAACCTAATACTTGCCGCATACCGCGGAATGTCACGTCACATCTTTTTTATGATCATTTATAAAAATGCTTAATTCCATATCATTTCATACTTGGATGAGTTGAGAATAACAAAATTTAATTTACTCGCACTGAGACTAAGTGGGTGGCATTTTCGGATAGCATAATTAATTATTTTAATTTTTCCATACAAAAAGTTTGGGTGCTACTACGCCTGGGGGCGCACTTAAGGGGGAGTGACATTTATGGACTAATCCAAGAAAAAAAATTTTCCTAAAAAAGATCATTTTTAGGGGTAAAATCATACGAGAAATCGATTAGGCGCATCACCGAAGCGTGAAAATGCTTCCCTGACCCTGATTCAGGAAAAAATTGTGTTTTTGAAGCGAAAAATGGCAATTTTTGTTACAATTTTCGCTTCAAAAACCCAATTTTTCTCTGAATCAGGGTCAGGGAAGCATTTTGCGAGCAATCGATTTCTCCCATGATTTTACCCCTAAAAATGATCTTTTTAGGAAAAAAATTTTTTCTTGGATTAGTCCATAAATGTCACCCCCTTTAACAGAAATAGAAAGCCGAAGAAAAACGTCAAAAATTTTTTTGAAAATACACTATATAGGGTAAAAATTGATGAGATACTCGTTGGGACTATTATTTTTATGTCAAATTCACTGAAAATCTTTGAGTTTTCGCCTTTTTTAAATTTACTTATTTTACTGACTTTTTGAATTCTAACTATTTTTAGCGTTTAAAATGGCGAATCCTCTTGATGATTTACGCGATATGGATCTTAAAGGACTGATTAAGAAGCTAAACTTAGATGATCATAACTTTGATGAATGGTTATAAGACTTGGGCTTGCTTCACCATGAAAAATAGGTAGAATTCAAAAAGTTAGTAAAATAAGTAAATTCAAAAAAGCGGAAACTCAAAAGTTTCCAGTGAGTTTTACATAAAAAATATAGTTCCAACGTGTTTCTCGTCAATTTTTACCCCTATATAGTGTATTTTCAAAAAAATGTTTGACAATTTTACTTCGGTATTTTTATTCCTGTAAGTGCGCCCCCAGGCATAGTAGCTCCAAAGTTTGATATTTATATAAAAAACTTTGCATAAATCACATAAAAAATAAATAAAGCACAAGTGTATGAGTGAAATTATTAAAGGGAAATAAAGTAAAGTGGTTATCAAAAATTTTTTTTAAAAATCACACAAAAACGATTAAAAATTCCTTCATCTTATCCTATTGTTTTAGAGTTGGAGACATCTGTTTCTTCAACATCTACTTTTTCCAAATTATGTTGAGAATTCGATCGTTGTTTTTTAGCTAAGTTTTTTAATTTAAAATTTTCAATATACTGTAAAAATTACTAAAAGCATTATTCCAGAGCCTTCTTGGCACATCCAAAAAGTTGGTTCTACCACTTTCAAGAGTAGCATTTTGTAGAGACATTGGTATTTCCCTAAAATGTCGAAAATTATTTTTTGTAAAAAATGTTTAATTACCTATTCAGCTCGGCTTCTAATTTGTCAGTAAACCTCTGCCGCATCTGAGGTGACCCATCTGGAGTTGGATTACGTGAACTCGGATGTGGGACCATCAAGACTTTTTCTTCTTCATCGATGCTGGAAAGTGCAGCAGAGCCGATGAGTGGCTTGACTGGCATTTTTGCAGCTTCTTCCGAATATAATGGTGTTTCTCCAGTGCGGAATAAATCTGGCATTTGAATAGGCATTTCATCGTTGCATTGGTCTGCCATGAGCAGGGAGATCTGGAAATAAAAAAAGTTGCAAAATTTGTGAATTTTTTAAGATGTCTACTTTCCTTACTACTATCTTACATTCCATCATCCGTGAGGAAAATCATAAAAAAATGTATTTATGAGTTCTTTTTTTTAAATCTGTAGGGGGTGTCGAGTTTTTTTTCAATTTTTTCAAAATAAATTAAATTTTTTTATACCGTAATATTCCTATCAATAATATAATTGCATTCAAAGTCGTCATCATCGTCACCCAAGGGGTTTAGCAACGCCTCGGCTACTTTAAGCCAGCCCATGTAAAAAACAAGTTGTAGCATTGTCATGAAAGGAATATATAAATCAATCTAAAAATTTGCCTTTTTTCGAAAAAATCGTAGAAAAATCTTACAAGACTCTTATTTTCAACATTATCGGTAATAATATATTGTCTAGAAACAACGCAAATTAAAAAATAGACCCGTACGGCGAGAAAAACGACTTGTGGATAGGCTAATGGGACTGGTACCCTAAAATATTTTTGAAAAATTATTGATTTTTTAATGCATTGGGTTTGACAAATAGGTATAAGATGAAGTATATTATTACACCTTCCTTAATAGAGTGAAGATGAAGAAGTGGTTTAGCCAAGGGGGAGAGGACCGCACCCCCATATGGTGGTTGTTCCATCCAAAACCGATCCGACCACTATAAATACCCTAGAGTGTAACAATAAACGTTAGTAATCGTATATATATCTTCTTGAGTAACAACCACTATACCCTTACTAGAAAAATTGAAAACATTGTCCCCTGAATATCTTTTTTCTGATTTTGTAAATTTTGAAAAATGCCCATAACTTACCAATCCGTATTACACAAAGTTTGTAATTCAGATCTGTAATTTTTGACCTCCTAAAAATCAAATTTTCACATTTTTAAACCCATAAATATTATATACCAAAAGCATTCCATTGAGTAAAACATCATTCAACACTTTATTTTTAGCTCTCATTTCATAACATAGATTAAAAACCCAATTGATGGGTACCCAATATTTTGTGAAATCATTGCTGATATTGTCCAGCATTCGTTTTTCGTGTGGTTGGAGAAAACCTAAATAATGTTAAAATTTGTGAAAAATTTAAAAATTGAATTTTTTACCTGCATCTATGACAGCCTCTAAGTTTGGAAAGCGTTTCCTTACGGGAAGACTTATGTCACGGAGTACCAAAATTTGAGTCAAGCATAAATATCGCATGATATTTCGACGGACGATCTTGCTTTCTTCGTCATGCCCACGGATGTAACTAGCAATATAAAAGGCTACACTAAAATTTGAAATTAAAATAGTTTAAAAATTGATCGAAATGATTCCATCCGTATCGGAAATAGTATCCGTGACAAAAGCTAGAGTAACAAAGGTCTAGTGACAGAAATTAGAGTGATAAAAGTTACGTGACAAAAGTTATAGTGCCATTTTTTGAGGTAGCATCCCCCCCCCAATCTCAATATTTGGATAGGACAGGTAAGGGTGTGACCGGTGTTATTGTGGTATTATGGGGCTCCGAGAAATATTTATTCTTTATCTATATCCATGTGAGAGCTCGATCGCAAGCGAACAGACAGACGCCAAGAGGATTAGCTTAAAGCTAGCCCGAGGTGTTTAGTGACACCTGTTTCGCAACGGCCCTAAAGGTAAATATACATACAAACACATATCTATCACAATATCACCGAGTACAAGGGGATTGACACCAAGGATCAAAAAGGTGGTACCACCCACCCATTATCCAGGATGGTGGTTGGGTGGTACCTCCCTTTCGACCCCTGATTGACATCCTCTAATCATCAAAATGACGAAAAATTCAAAAAGTCCTTTTTGTATTCTGCTCAGCACAAAAATTTTGCGCTGCTTTAACCTCACTCCCCCAATACCCATGTTGGGGCTGTGGGATGAAGTGCATGTTGGGACATTGCTCTTGGGTAAGTACTAGTATTCCAAAATATTACTTATCAATAAATCCAATATTAGCAAAAATATTTTTCCACCTATCCACTACTATAGTAACAAAGAAGCCGAGCATAAACGTCAACGGTATATAGTCCAATCTTTCATTACAATCTTGAGCAAATGCAGCAAAAACTCTGCAATTTGAACTTTATATAGCGTTTTAAAGAGGTCTCACTTTTGTTTGTCATTATCTAACAAAACCCTATACACAACAAATACAATATAATATACAATAGTCCATGCGGCTAGCTCATGTATTATGGATTTCCATACGGAGCCTCTCCAACGAAATATGATTTTGAGAAAAGTCCATGAGCTACTGGACGAGATGTCCAAATTATAGGAAATTGTCATCGTTTGATATTAATCATAGCATTCTTATTAGTAAAAAATTTTGAAATCGAAATTATGTAAAACTAAAATATGAACATTGAAATTAAATTTGATAAAATTTCTCTGAAACACAAGCAATTGATTTTTACACGTTACATTTACTCTCTGGAAGGAATGAAGTAACGGATTATTTTGTTTTGAAAATAGTTTTATGCAAATTTAAGACTCAATCCGTGTTCGGAGAGGTGATAACCAGCATTTTTGTTTTTAAAGGAGTTTTATGCAAATTTAACACTATCAAACCCGTGACGCAAGTGACGGATTTAGTGCGTTGTTATGTACTATTTAAGATGTGTACAAAAATTTTTATCCACTACAGTCAAAAATTCGAATTACCGAGCACAAAAGTTGCAAAAGTTAACATCTCTTTAGTAGAATCGGTTTCTCCATCCCATGAAACAATTGAAATACAAACCAAACGATACGGCTTTTTATCCTTCTGCTTCGAGAGCACTTCGAACATATAGATTGTGCATAAATCGCGTTCTTTTATCGTTTTCCGTTCAAATCGCTTCATAGTTAAAATCTATGCTTTATATAGCCATTTTATGTTTATATGATAAGTATGGTGTGTGAGTTACAGTCCGGTCCTTATGGTCTAATCCAGAAGTAGGCATTGATCACAATCGAAATCGAAGGTAGGGTGGCGTTTTTATTCAGGCTAAGCAGCATCACATTCTTTTAATCATTTCTACAAAATTTTATTTCCTTACAATTCCATAATTGGATGAGTTAAAAATAACAAAATTTAATTAACTCGTGCTAAGACTTTAGTGGGATGGCATTTTCGGCTAGTATAATTAATTATTTTAAAGGACCAGTAAGTTACAATCATATGAAAAAAATGATATATTCGGAAAGATCATGAAAAATGGAGCATTTGTTGCTTTTTCGGCATATTTTGAATCGTTGTAGTTATCGAGATAATTGCGTTTGAAATTTTGAATTTGTTACAAGCTCTTCGTTGTAATACACAGACTTTTTTGAATTTTTTGCGGAAAAATCGATTTTTGCATCAATTTTTTAAATTTTCATAAATGAACATTGTAGCAGTTTTTTATAGCTAAATGAGACGAGCAAAACGACATCAAAATTATCCACTTTGAACATTGTTTTGGGTTATTGAAACGAAAATTCTGATTCATGTTTTCGTTTCAATAACCCAAAACAATATTCAAATTAGATCATTTTGGTGTTATTTTACTCGCCTCATTTAGCTATAAAAAATTGCTACCATGTTCATTTTATAAAATTTAAAAAATTGATGCAAAAATTGATTTTTCCGAAAAAGTTTGTGTATTACAACGAAGAGCTTGTAACAAATTCAAAATTTCAAACGCAATTATCTCGATAACTACAACGATTCAGAACATGCCGTAAAAATAAAAAATGCTCCATTTTTCATGATCTTTCCGAATATATCTTTTTTTTCATATGATTGTAACTTACTGGACTGGTCCTTTAACTAGCGCTTCGCGCGCTATACGCATCTAAGCCTAAGTTGGGCAGGGGGGGGGGGTATATTACAATAAGCCTCTCATATAGACTAACAAGTAGAGTAAATTATTGACCATGGAATGAGAGGCTTAGGCGCACCTGGTGCCAAGGGGATTCAAATAGGTAGTCGACGATACCAGTTTAGGGATACACCTTAAGTAAATTATGCCCGGAACCTAACTTACTTTTTTGAAAATTTACAAAGTATAATAACTTTTTGCCTTAAAGAATTTTGACATGGGGTCTTGGGCATTTTTGTAGGTCGCATTGAGAATCTACATCTACATTAATGTCCAAGACCCCATGTCAAAATTCCTTAAGGCAAAAAAAGTTATTACATTTTGAAAATTTTCAAAAAAGTAAGTTAGGTTCCGGGCATAACTTACCGATAAGTTACGTTCAAAACCTAATTTACCGGTAAGGTATGTTTCATCCTAGTGCCTACGGATGAATGGATGAACAGGCGGGCACAGAGATTGACTTTTAGTATTTATGATTTTAAACTTTATTTTTTCATACAAAAAGTTTTTAAAAAAACATCTGATATGTATAAAATCAATAAAAAAATTTGCATAAATCACATAAAAAATAAATAAAGCACGAGTGTATGAGTGAAATCATTAAAAGGAAATAAAGTAAAATGGTTATCAAAAAAATTTTAAAAATCACAAAAACGATTAAAAATTTCATCTTATCCTATTGTTTTAGAAAAGTTGGGGACATCCGTTTCTTCTTCATTTACTGTTTCCAAATTATGATGAGAATTCGATCTTTGTTCTTTATCTAAAAAATTCTTTACTAGAAAATTTTTATTATGTAAAAATTACTAAAGGCATTATTATCATAATAGGACTTTCTCGGGACATCCAAAAAGTCGGTTCTACCACTTTCAAGAACAGTATTTTGTAGAGACATTGATCTTTCTCTAAAATAACAAAATTTATTTTGTTAACTTTACAATTTACCTATGCAGCTTGGCTTTTAGCTTGTCCGTAAATCTTTGCCGCATCTGAGGTGACCCAGCTGGAGTTGGATTAAGCGAACTCGGATGTGGGACCATCACGACTTTTTCTTCTTCATCAATGTCGGAAAGTACAGCGGAGCCGATGAGTGGATTGACAGGCATTTTTGCAGCTTCTTCCGAATATAATGGTTTTTCTCCAGTGCGGAATAAATCTGGCATTTGCATTGGCATTTCATCGTTGCATTGGTCTGCCATGAGCAGGGAGATCTGGAAATAAAAAAAAGTTACGAAATTTGTGAATTTATAAGGTATCCACTTCCCCTCCCTTTATAGATAACAAGGGGGGTACAGTACCCCCTCACCACTCATCCTCGGACCTTCCGTCTTTATAGTCATTCATCCATCCGTAATAAGGATTCATGTACTCCCTTTCAATTCATTCATCATCATGTACTTCCCCTGTACCCCTGAAAGGCCATTCATCCATCCATCCTGAGGGATCGGTGTATACCCCCTACTGGTAAACTATGCCTCCCTTCTATCTTTCATTCCACTATCCCCAAGGAAGTAGACTTCTAAAAAACCATAAAAAGGTCTTTGATAGTTCTTTTTCTAAGCGGTGGGAGGAGTCGATTTTTTCAAAATAAATTGAATTTTTTTATACCGTAATATTCCTATCAATAATATAATTGCATTCAAAATCGTCATCATCTTCACCCAAGGGGTTTAGCAACGCCTCGGCTACTTTAAGCCAGCCCATGTAAAAAATAAGCTGTAGCATTGTCATAAAAGGGATATATAAATCAATCTAAAAATTTTCCTTTTTTCGAAAAAATCGTAAAACAATCTTACAAGACTCTTATTTACAACATTAGCGGTAATAATATATTGTCTGGAAAAAACACAAATTAAAAAATAGACCCGTACGGCAACAAAAACGACTTGTGGATAGGCTAGTGGGACTGGTACCCTAAAATATTTTTAAAAAATTATCGATTTTTAATGTATGGGTTAGACAAATAGGTGTCAAGGAAAGGTATACAGCTGCAGTGGTGGAAAATAAAATCCGACGAAACTTTAAAATATCATATCTCTGCCATTTTAATTCAGTTTTGACTAAGCGATAGCTCATTGAATTCCAGAGATCACGGCAAACAACTTTGTAAAACATCATTTTTCATGAAAAAATTGTTATGATGGAGAAAATCCATATGAAAACAATGGTTTTTGAATGAGATAAATAGTTATGATATTCCTAACATAATTCAATCAAAATACCAATATTTTCATATGGATTTACTCCATCATAGAAATTTTTTTCATGAAAATTGATGTACTATAAAGTTGTTCAACATGATCTCAGAAATTCAATGAGTTATCGCTTAGCCCAAACGGATTTAAAATGATAGAGATATGACATTTTAAATTTGGTCGGATTTTATTTTCCGCTACTGTACATCTTCTCCAATCAGAGTGAGGATGGGGTAAGGGCTGAGCATTTTTGTTTAGGCTCTCTATCTCCCCTTTACACAGGGACGCAAAAAAGTGTAAAATAATGATATAAGATTTGAAAAATGGGATTCTAAATCGCATACTTTCCCTATACGATAACTTACCAATCCGTATTGCACAAAGTTTGTAAGGCAAATCTGAAATTTTTGACCTCCTAAAAAATCAAATTTTCACATTTTTAAATCCAAAAATATTATATACCAAGAGCATTCCATTGAGCAACACATCACTCAATACTTTATTCTTAGCTCTCATTTCATAACATAGATTAAAAACCCAATTGATGGGTACCCAATATTTTGTGAAATCATTGCTGACATTGTCCAGCATTCGTTTTTCGTGCGGTTGAAGAAAACCTAAACAATGTTAAAATTTTTGAAAATTTAAAATTTGAATTTTTTTACCTGCATCTATGAGAGCTTCTAAGTTTGGGAAGCGCTTCCTTACACGAAGACTTATGTCGCGGAGTACCAAAATTTGAGTCAAGCATAAATATCGCATGATATTTCGGCGAACGACCTTGCTTTCTTCGTCATGTCCACGGATGTAACTAGCAATATAAAAGGCTACACTAAAATTTGAAAAAAAACATGATGTTGGATGGGTACTAGTATGCCAAAATATTACTTATCAATAAAACCAATATTAGCAAAAATATTTTTCCATCTATCCACCACTATGGTGACAAAGAAACCGAGCATAAACGTCAACGGTATATACCCATCCAATCTTTCATTACAATGCTGCGCAAATGCGGCAAAAATTCTACAATTTGATTTTTTATACATTTGTACATAAGTCTTACTTTTGTTCGTCATTATTTAATATAACCCTATACACAACAAATACAATGTAATATACAATGGTCCATGCGGCTAGCTCATGTATTATGGATTTCCATACGGAGCCTCTCCAACGAAATATGATTTTGAGGAAAGTCCATGAGCTACTGGACGAGATGTCCAAATTATAGGAAATTGTCATCTTTGGATACTAATCATAGCATTTTTAGAAGTAAATAAATATTTGAAATCAATAAAATTATCTGAAATTTAAACATTAGATCATTAAAATTCAATTTAATCAAATTCAAACTCGTAAAAAGCGGCGTGCTAAAAGAATTTGAAGACAATTTTTTTACCATTGTTATAGTGAAAAATGACATACACAATAACGGGATGGAACGATCGTTCAAACAACACAAAAATGGGATGAACAATAATGAGATGACAAGAACGGAAGTCAAAATCGGGATGACAAGAACGGAACGATTTCAGATCTCCGCTCCTGAAGGGAATTTTGATAAGACTTTTTTATCCAGGATAAAAAGTTGAGGAAAAAATTTTTTTACACTATCTAAAAATTCCTTAAAGGATAGGGCCTTAAATGGGGGTGCCGTTTGAGGCCCTATCTCCGAAAAAAAATTTCTCCAAATTGGCTAATTTTTGGTACCCGGGGGTTTTCGGGCACGAGAAATCAATTGGCACAAGTCGCAGTTCCAACAAAATTTTCATAACACCCTAAATTTTTGAGTAAAAAGTCGATTTTTGAGAAAAAATTCGACTCAAACAATTTAGGGGTTATGAAAATTTTTTCGGAACTCGGGACTTGCGCCAATTTGTTGAAACTCAGCCCTATCGCCAATTGATTTCTCGTGCCCGAAAACCCCCAATTACCAAAAATTAACCAATTTGGAGAAAAATTTTTTTCGGAGATAGGGCCTCAAACGGCACCCCCTTTAAAGAGAGTGCAAATTAGGGCCCTTTCTCCAAAAAAATTTTGTTTGAAAATGACCTTCTAGTGGTAAAAATAGGGTGAAAAATTGATTGCGCACATCCCCGTCGCGTGAAAATGTTTCCTTCACCTTGTTTTCGCGAAAATAGCACTATTTCACGTTTGCATAATTCCAAACGTCAAAGAGTTTTACGTAAAATAGTGCTATTTTCGCGAAAACAAGATGAAGAAAGCATTTTCACGCAATGGGGATGTGAGCAATCGACTTTTCACCCTATTTTTACCCCTAGGTCATTTTTCAAAAAAAAGTTTTTGGAGAAAGGGCCCTAATTTGCACCCCTTTAAAGGAGCTGAGATCTGAAGAAAAAATTGTCTCATACTTGTCGTCCCGTTTTTGTGTCCCGTTCTTGTTTGTTCCGTCGATTCGTCCCATTATTGTGTATGTCTGAAAAATATCGTTTAAAATACAAAAGTCAATCTAAGACTTTTTCAGGACATTGTAGCTTTAGCACACTTTCTTTTAGGGACATAATGAGTTTTTATCATTTTATTCGAATCCTATTTCCGATTTTTGTCCTCTTGTTTATTTTTAGCTCCTTTTTTATCTTATTTGAGACTACCCTTGTTAGGTTCATATTTGGGTCGTTTTTGATGACTTAGCTAATAAATCTACAATTTTACTTCTTTAATTACCTCAAAAGACGTAAACATTGATCAATAATCTTTTTTGGCTTAAAAATATTAGGTCGTTCAAAAAGTTCGTTGCCAAAAATTTCGGCATAATAAAATCGGCATTTTTCGCTCGTTTTCGATGAAATTTTTTTCAGTAATGGGCAAGATTGTATGCCGAATACGATCCAATCGGTCTTTTTGAGCGAAGCTCATGTTTTCGTGTCAATATCCAGACTTTTTCAAAAATTGGAAATTTTTATACCCCTAAAATGGCTCAAAAAATTGTATTCCCTGAATCAGGGTTAGAGAAATTTTTTTTATATGCCTCGAAAATGAGCGCAATCGATTCTCCGACTAGAAAAACCCTAGTAGGGTCGAAAATTTCGTCAAAAATCTATAACCAAATATCAAAATTTTAAAATTCATTTGCAACATTGAAAAGCACTAATTTTTTGAAATAATCTGTATATTGACATGAAAACATGATTTATTCTCAAAAAGACCGATTGGATCGTATTCAGCATACACTCTTACCCACTACAGAAAAAAATTTCATCGAAAACGAGCGAAAAATGCCGATTTTATTATGCCGAAATTTTTGGCAACGAACTTTATAAACGACCTAATATATCAAAAATAAACCGGTAGCAAAAGAATCTGTTAAAAGCGATAGACCATAATCCTATGAAGTAGGGGTTAATTCTTTCTATACGTGATTAACTCTTCATTAAAAGATTTTAACAAGGGTTTAAGAAATAATGATATTATGATAAACCCGATAGTTGTATGATAAGAAAATAATCCATACAATGGGCACACACATACCGACTGTTGCTATTTAGCTGGCCGACAAGAAACACGAAAAATTTTTTCATTTGTACTCAAAACGTCATATGACCATATTTAGGACAGAAACAATTTTCAATATTTAAGAGAAAAAATGCAAAGAAATGTTTAATAAGAATTTTAAAAAAAAAACTTGTTGGTTCGAAGAACTATAC
This sequence comes from Acrobeloides nanus, assembly GCA_900406225.1. NCBI lineage: Eukaryota > Metazoa > Nematoda > Chromadorea > Rhabditida > Cephalobidae > Acrobeloides > Acrobeloides nanus. Next base: position 13,301 of record OZJO01026112.1, on the reverse strand, counting down.
TTTTAGCCATGGCCATGACCAGAATTTGGGAGAGGGACACGAATTAAAAAAGTTGCCTGACGAAAATTTAATTGAAATTCTTGAGATGAAGCAAAAAACTAGCGCAGCAGGCGAAAAAACCTTCATGGCCAAATGGCTAGGATCGTCGCCCAATGCACTAAAGGTTCAGGGTTCGGATTCTCCTTGAAGATAATCAGATAAATTTTACTTTTTTCCGAAAAATAATTCATCGGAAATCATCAAAAAAAGATGTTCGAAAAATATTACAAATATATCATAAAGAGATGGACAATATAAAAAATCACACGATAAACATAGTCTTTATTCATGAAGAAGCATGAGAAAATCGGTGCTCCATTTCCCCATTCTATAAAAAAGTCATAAAAGTATAGAAAATTGATTTAAAATTTTGACAATTTTTTCATGAAAAATAAATATTTGAAGTAGGTGATCTTTGGCGTTTCAACAAATTTTTCTTCGCTAAAAAAAGTTGGTTACCCATAGCCTAGTGGCTAAGGAAGCCGCCCGTCCGATCTGGCAAGTTAAACAACGTTGGACCCGCAGGTTCGATCCCTGGAAGGTAGCCACTAGGCAATGGGTGATCAACTTTTTTTGGAGTTTAGCGAGAAACGGAATATAGCCCTGTTCTCTATAGACCATTTCTAGTGATGCGTCGAAACCGTCGAAATTTCGACCCCAAAGTTTCGGTTTCGAAAAATCGAAATCGAATTTTTGATAAAATTGATGTGATAACCAAAAGATCTTTATGTTTTTACCCAAAAATTGTGAAAATTTTTTTGAAAATCATAATGGTCTCCCATTATGATTTTTCACCAAAATTTTACATATTTTCACTAAAAATGTTCAAAATTATCAATTTTTGATCAAAATTCATCATTTTTTGCCAAAAATCGTCATTTTCAGCTTTAAAATGGCAATCTCCTATGAAGTTTCGAAATTCGGTTTCGAAATTTTCGACCCTGATTTCGATTTCGACCCCCCAAGTTTCGGTTTCGACCTTTCCGATTTCGACGCATCACTACCCATTTCCTTACAATCTAGAATTTTCAACAAAAATATGATAATTTTCATCAAAAATTTTACAAAACAATAGCTCATAAAGACCAACTAACATATAGTCAATGATAAAAAAGTAAAGATCGTTCTAGGCAGACAAGATAAATGAGCATTCGATCAAAATATGACAAGGAATAAATCGATTCCATTACGAAGTCCGAAAGACGGGTCTTTTAAGGTGTCCTTGATCAGTTGAATGTATGAAAGCAATAAATTTGTGAAAATTGATTTTTAATATGCTTACGAAGTTGTCTTTTTTTGTTCTTTGTCTAAAAGTTTGGGCCAATCTTTGACTTTTTGTATTTGTGTACTAAAATTTTCGCAGATTAGTGGCGGTATTGAAGGTAGGTATGCATGATGACTTTTAAAAAAGTGGCAATTCTTATCCATAAAGGTGGCTTTTAAAGGATTTTATTTAAAAATAACAAAAAAATTGGTGGCAAAGAAGGTGGCATTAGTTAAAAAATGGCACAAAAAAGATGGTATTGAGCTAAAAAAGGTGGCTTTGCTACTTAAAAGCGACGTTTATGCAACCCTAGTTGAAGGTAATTTAGGATATTGCCCTCCTGAATTTGTCCGAGGACGAAAAAACCAAAAAGCCCTTCCTTAAATTTTTAGTTCTTAATGCAGATTCCTAGGAAATTGTACCGTTTAATTTTTTATATTTTGATATTTTCCCTTTTTAGAGTTCCCTAAAGTTATATTTTTATGATTTATTACGTCAAACGAAAAGCCGTCAGCGATAATTATTTCTGAGAAAGCAAAATTCAGTTTTTGATATTTTCTAGGCTATGTTTAGTGCTTACATGATTAAACCACGCAAGTTATGTAATTACATATGTGATAAATAATTTATGACATCTTTACCACTTGCCTACAAAAATGAGTTCATATGAGCAACAAGAAGTGAGGAGTTCATAAGAGCAACAGAACAAGGATAGTAGAGGATAAATTACGTTATCTAACAAGGAACCATTCCGAAATGTGACATCGGAATCGATATTGAAACCTAGCACAAATTGTTCTCCATATATGATTTACCCACAAAAGTGAAGGAATTTTCTCCGCGAGAGCATTCTTTGATTTTCCCTATAACCCATAAAGAGTCGATTTTTGACGAAAATTTAACATGATATAATTCGAAAATTTTCAAATTTTTAGCTAATTTTTGCAAATCTAGTTTTGGAATCACATTCTTGGTTGTTAAAAATTATTTTTCAATTCTAAAAATTTTCTTAATGCTCAATAAAACAATCTAATCAAAGTTTTCATATTCAAAAAATAACTGTAAAATATTTAAGTACCTCAGACAAAGGCCATACTATACTTGAGTTTTGCGTATGTATGACATAATTAAAATTCTTTGTGATAAAACCGCAAAAAATATTGTCAGTTCCAGTGCCTATATAGAAAAGACCGAAAGTAATGCAATGCCTATACAACTTCGTGTCTCGAACAGTGGCACACACACACGTTAGTCTAGTGATAAGAATAGAAGATTTGAGTACAAATGTACGGATTTTGCTGTAGTAAAGTGTGAAAATCGAAGAAAAATGAGGGTATTAAAATTTTTATGTTGAATTTTTATGGGACTGTTTTTGCCGATTTTTGAATAAGAATTTTTATTATTTTTAATTATATAAATGCAATCTTCCGTTCATTTGTTTTGTTCAGCTTCTTTTTTCAAAAATTCTGGGGCCAATTGCGCACCTCGGAAAGTGGAAAATACGTTCAAAATTCGCATAGTCCTTCTTACTTTCTTTCTTAGTTCCTTTCTTTCTTCCTTTACACTTTCCACTACTCGAGGTGCGCAATTGACCCCTGGTTTCAGTCAAAATTTTGAAATTTTAAGAAAACTTTATTTCAGCAAAAAATCAATTTTTATCGAATATCAAAAAATCACATGCAAAAAAAGGCAAGACAAGAACAAGGTGGAACGATCGTTCAAACAACACATGAACGGGATGACAAGAACGGGACTATAATTGTGCTTGTAATTCCCTTCGTCGTCCCGTTTTGTATCCCATTCTTGTTCGTCCCGTTATTGTGTATGCCCAAAAATTGTTGGAAAGACAAAATTTTACCAATTGTCCATACGCGTATCCTCTCCCCCCAATAAACGATGAGGACAATACTATAATTGATTTTTTGCCAAACTTTGAAAACGCATTCATAAACCTTGTACAGTGTATGCTGGGCTTATATATGCATGAACTAATAAAACAGAGAAGACTGTGATGTATTAAAGCGAAAATTGCCTGAATCAGGGTCAAATATAATTTTTCGTGCTTCAAAAATACTCGCAATTGCTTCCCCGCATAAAATTACCATCAGACGAATGATTTTATGATAAATATTCAACAAATTATGTAAAAATAAAAAGTGTTCGGAAACTTTTGACACACTCTGTACACATGTGATACTTAAATAACAAAGTTTTATAAAGAATAAATGCAAAAGTATATAACTCCATGGTATGTCTAGTCTTATCGGCAATATCAACTGAGCATCAAGTAAACCAGTTTCTTTACAATATTGACAAAGGTTCTTGAAAAATATCGACTTTATGCCCATATTTGTAAACCCTCTATCGAAAACAATCAAGTATAATTGACCGATCGGAAAGAAATGAATGGTCCACTTTTTTCAAGTCCATGTTCAAATGGACTTGAAAAAAGTTTGACAAACACCTTATTTTACAACTTTTCAAAAAAATCATGCACAAAAATTTATATGAGATCCTTATTCAAAAATAATTTATGTAAAATATAGATACAATAGTTTAAAAGACCAGTCCATTCGGAAAAACTCTATATAAAAATTATATATTTAGAAAATTCATGAAAAATGGAGCATTTTTTCACGGCAAGTTCTGAATCGTTGTAGTTTTCAATAAAATTGCGTTTGAAATTTTGAATTTGTGTACATGTTTTTGTTGTAATACACAAACTTTTTTGAATTTTAATCGATTTTTAAAATTTTCATAAAATGAACATTGTAGCAATTTTTTATAGCTAAATGAGACGAACAAAATGACACCAAAATGATTTAATTTGAACATTGTTTTGGGTTATTGAAACGAAAACATGGATCAGAATTTTCGCTTCAATAGCCCATCACAATTTTCAAATTGAATAATTTTTATGTTTCATTTAGCTTGTTTGCTTCATTTAGCTATAAAAAATTGCTACAACATTCATTTTATGAAAGTTAACAAAAAATCGATTTTCATCAAAATTCAAAAAAGTTTGTGTATTACAACGAAAATATGAACACAAATTCTAATTTCAAACGCAATTATCTCAAAAACTACAAAGATTCAGAACATGCTGTAAAAACAAAAAATGCTCCATTTTCATGAATTTCCGAATATACCATTTTTGCATAAAGTTTTTTCCGAGTGGACTGGTCCTTCAACTCTATATTGGAAATGCATCATTAATCGACTTGACCCATAAGTCCCAGCTACACCGAGCATTGTGTTTTTGTTCAATATGTACAAACTGACTATGAATGTCCTAAATTTGGAGTTTTATATTTTTTGATTTTTAAATGGTACTCTAATTTTGGCTTCAATAGTGCAGACATCACTTTCGGGTACACTGTTTACATAACGTCCAAAAACATTGGAACTTGCTATAAGTTTACAACTTTCATCGGTGTGAGGTGTTTGAGCTGAACTTGTGCTGCCAAAATTTTTGTTGACGGAATCTCGGATCTGGAAAATGCTCTGTTGTGAATAAGGACTATTTGGAACTAGTATCGATTAGGTATTCCACTGAACGCGAAATTTTTTGAAAAAAATTTTTCATCATCTAGAATTGAACCCTCTAGGGGTAATTTTATGCGGGGAATCCGAATTTCACATTTTCGAGGTCTGAAAATCTTTTCCCGAATCAAGAGAAGGTTATTTATATGACGAAGGCCACATTTTGACATGAATCACATGCCATACGTTATATAAATAGCCTTTTCTTGATTCGGGAAAAGATTTTTAGGTCTCGGAAATGTGAAATTCGGATTCCCTGCATAAAATTACCCCTATAGGGATCAATTCCAGATGATGGAAAAAATTTTTTCGAAAAATTTCATATGCATTGGGATTCCTAATCGATACTAGTTCCGACTATTTTTCTATTACTCAATTTCTATAGCAAGGCTATACAAAGACAAAATTTCACGGGGCGACTCCCTCTCATATGAAATTTATTATCTGTAAATTTTTGGATACTCCAATGTAACGCAGCCCCTAGATGCCTCCCCGAGCTGCTTATCGTTTGGTTTTTAAATTTGTTTCTCTCTAAATTCTGTATATCCCCTTAATTACTATCATTGCTGTCCTTATTTTTGCATAAAATTATTGGTTTTACCCTGTTAACAGTTGAATTCTTGTCTCCATATATAAAATGGTTTCCATGGACACCGGCGCTTATAAAAATCGGAGCTGACAAGCAGCTGAAAATTTTCTATGTTTAGCACATAAATAAACTTTTTACCTTGTTTCGGCCATACCATGCCACTCGATAAACGTGTCATTAAAAGGTAGAGAATTTTTGGAAGCATGTTGCTTAGCAGCATCGTGAACAGCAACATTCATTGTAAAAAACATAGGGTCATTGTTATGAGAAGCGTCTGCTATTTGGTAGGAGGGTTGGCAAGAACTGGGGTTGTCTCTAAAATTAAAATTTGGACTGGGTTGGACTCGACCGATCCGAACCGTACCTAATCGGATCGGGCTATCTGGATAACTTATAGCCCACAGAATTGTAATGGGAGTTGTTGGTACTGTACTGGACTCTGGCCAAATCATACCAAACCGGGATTAAATAGCCCGGATAGGACTGAAACGGATTGAATCAAATCCGAAACGGGATGGCATGGAAAGGAAGGACAGATATCCAAAAGGGCAGGCCTCTTTTCTTACCCTCTAACAGCATATCGATTAGCCCCAGCTACCACTAAAGACCTTGACCCAGTGCTTTCAAAAATTGTTGCCGCTTCGTTACAAACATCTCCATCCGACTCAAAATGTGAGGCACTGTGATGCAAATTTGGCTTTAGTGCATATTTTCTAGCACACAGAGCGGTATATCCCCAAAATCGTGGAAACCTGCAACCAGATGGAATTATTTCATGAATAATGCAATATTTGCCCTAACAAAACTATAGTTAAACTCTTTTAACAAGATCAAATTTTACCTCAATAAAAGTCAAGTTGACCCATTTTTGCAATTTTGGAAAACTATTCAAAATAGCATTTGATTGAATTTCATTGAATGTATACAATCCATAAAGGTAATTTATTAACTGGAATTTTTGTAAAAATTGGAAATTTGCATAAAATTATTTACTTGTTTCATCTCTTGGCGTTCGTCACTAGTAGGTAGAGCAAGATCCCATTCTTTTCTAGTAACCGAGTTATTTGAAGCAAAGAAATTTTCCAAATAGTTATTGAATTTTTGAACACTAGTAGATTTGTCATATAGATGAGGTAGAGAATTTTTTGTAAATAAAATTTCTTTGGAAAACGAATATGTTTCTTTCGGAGAACATTCGTGAGGATGAGGAGATTCTATTAGTTGTTTCAAATTTGCTTTTTCGGCTAAAATTTTAAAAATGTAAGAGTCAAAAAATTTAAAAATTTCTAAAAATTCAAAAACTGTCGCGGTTGACAATACTCTAAGATCGAAACTAGCGAACAGCTGTTTATTGACCACCGTGGTGTAGTGGTTTGATGCTTTGTCAAAGGCACTATATAGCAAGGTTTCGGCTCCCCGTTGAGTTCAAAAGATTTTACGAGAACCTGCGATCGATCGATAACTACATCAAAAACTTACTTAAAGCCTTTGTAAATAAAGTAGCAAAAATAAAAAATACATTATACAATAGCCTAGTAATAGAAAATATGATCATTTCAGCCAAATTTCCATATTTATCATAAGAATATTTAAGATCAATATTTTTAATCGAAGAACTCATTTTAGTTTAATGTAAACTTGTTGACGAAAAGGTCATAGGGAGAACGTGTGCGGAATGAATGACAGACAGCTAGAAGAGGAAAGCACTCGAGTTCTTTGCCCAAAATATTGATCGTCCTTTTGCAAAAATATGGCCTGCTATTCTTAAGAAAATAGACACAATGTGACAATTTAAAAAAATATGGATTCATTAGAAAATATATTTGGTTCCTTTGTTGCAAAAACTTGTTTTTGTATCATACGAGACATATGAAAAAATATGTGAATAAAACTAAAACACGCGTACATGGAGTTGCAAAATGACAAAAAAAAGTTTCACAGGAACAAACTATCATGGCCCAATGTTTAGGACTCCAGGACTGCACTTTAAAGTAGGTTTCGAATCCCGACCCGAATTTAAAGTTTTTCTGATTTTCATGAATTTTTTGCATATACCTATTTTTGCTTGTAGATCATTTTCCTATTATTATTATTTCATATATAATCCTTTTGATATGTATGTAGCTGGTTCAAACACTTAAAACAGTAAAAAATAGCAAAAAATTTTTCATTAATAGTTAAGAATGTATGCTGAATATGATCCAATTATTCTTTTTCCTTGAAATTCATGGTTTCGTGTCAATATCCAGATTTGAACTGACAGTTGCATTCGAAACTAACACCATAAGAAATCTTGATTTGAATTTATTAGGTCGTTGCATAAAAAAGTGCCGTTTTCATTAATTCCTCAATGAATATTTTGTTCATATTTTTTTATTGTTGAACAAATTTCTTTAAAGAAATAATATTTGGTTCTTAAACAATTAAGTTTCGAAAAATGTATCGAAAAATCCTTTAATATGCTCAGATTGGAAAGTGAAAGTTGTTGCAAATGAAACTACATACCCAAATGCACTATTTTGGTAGAAGACCGGAAGAAAAAAGACATATGAGTACTTGAACGGTCCCTAACTTTGTGTTAAAAAGCTAAATTTTACGATTTTTTATGTAACCGCCTCTCCATGGCCGTTATAAAAATGGCCATATTTGTAACGGCCATAGAGGAAGCCGTAACAAAAAATCGTCAAATTTAGCTGGGTTTACACGAAGATAAGGCCCGTTCAAGTACTCATATGTCTTTTTTCTTCCGGTCTTCTGCCAAAATAGTGCATTTGGGTATGTAGTTTCATTGCAGCAACTCTCATTTCATTATTTGCAACAACTTTCAATTCCGCTCTTAGCGTTTTAAACGATTTTTCAATGTATTTTTCAAAACTTAATTGCTTAAGAACCAAATATTATTTCTTTATAGGGTGATCAAAAAGTTTGTCACATTATTACATCCAAATTTTTGAAGTCTTATCTCCGGCTTCAGTACAGCTTTTTAATGCGGTCTTTTGCCAGTATATACAAGTCAGGGATGGGGAAATTTTTGGTGCAAAAATTATTTTTCATATATTCGAATGCACCTTGATGAGAGCTATAGAAATAAAAAAAGAAATTATCGATAACGGATGCGATTTGACCGAGTTGGTCACCAATTTCTGAAAAAATCGCCATTTGGATCCAGGAAGAATTGGCAAAAAAGTACACATCGGGGAAAAATAATTTTTGAACCAAAAATTTCCCTATCCATGACTTGTATATATACTGGCAAAAGACCGCATAAAAAAGCTGTACTAGATAAGACTTCAAAAATTTGGATGTAATAATGTGATAAACTTTTTGATCATCCTGTAAAGAAGTTTGTTCAGCGATAAAAAATATGAACAAAAATATTTATGGAGAAATTTTTGAAAAAAATTTTTATGCAATTACCTAATAAATTCAAATCAAGATTTCTTATGGTGTTAGTTTCGAATTCAACTTGTCAATTAAAGAAAACTTCTATCGTAAAGTTTACTTCCTCTCTAAAAATGTGCTCTGGAATCGTTCCGGTTCCATGCACATCTTTCCGTTTTGTGTTGTAAAGTTGTCGAAATAGAATCTTTAACATCTCGATCATTATCACCTGAACGATCATTCTTATGATTTGGATGTAAAAATATGACAAATTTTTTGGTCACCTTGTAAAGAAGTTTGTTAAGCAATAAAAAATATGAACAAAAAATTTTCATGGAGAAATTTTTGAAGAAAGAAATTTTTATACAATGATCTAATAAATTCAAATCCAGATTTCTTATAGTGTTAGTTTCGAATTCAACTTGTCAATTCAAGAAAATTTTTATCGTAAAGTTTACTTCCTCTCTAAAAATGTATTCTTGAATCGTTCCGGTTTCACGCACATCTTCCCGTTTTGTGTGGTAAAATTACCGAAATAAAATCTTTAGCATCTCGATCATTATCACCGGAACGATCATTCTTATGATCATTTTTGTGCGTGGCCATATAAAAGAGACAAATTTGTAAAATAAGTTTATACTTAAAATCTTTTACCGACCTCTCTCATAATCTTCTAGTTATTTCAACATGAAAATGAGAATTTTTGCCATGTTTTTATTTTTAACTATTATTTTCCATCAGACATTTACAGATTCAGTAAATGTCTCAGAGTCAATAGATGAGCCGTCAGTACTTAAAGTGAAGGTTCCTCTTAGTAAGTTTTTAGAGGATTTAAAAAAATAAAAATATACAGTTAAAGCTCTGTTTAGTCACACCCCTCTTGGGGGGGGGGGTGACTAAACGGAGGTTAAAAAAGTTTTTTTTGAATAAATATGATTTTTAAAAATGGAAAATTAAAAAAAAAATTTGTAGGGAGTCAGAGAAACTTTTTAAAAATTTTTCAAAAAGAAATTTAACCCAAACAGAGGGGCTACCTACATGGAAAAAATGACATGATTTTTTTTTATTTTGGCCGTTTTTGAAAAAAATAGACTAAGTTGATTTACCATAAATACTGTAAAATATTCCCCGAGGCGTTAATTGTTCAACCCCCTAGAGAGGGGGGATATTTAGAGGGGGCGTTTATTTTTCAACCCCTTCCCCCCCCCCACGCGTGTACAAACACCCACCCTCGAAATTTGTGACTTTCTGCGCGCGAAAAAAAAACATAAGTGGGATCGAGGTGGTTTTTTAAGATTTTTTTCAAAAAATCACCTTGGTCCTCCCTTATGTTTTTTTCGAAAATTTAATTTTTTAAATTTTGCGTCTGCCTGCAACCAGCCTTCGACCGCAGCCCCCGGGCGGAATGAGTCTCGACCGCAATTTTTTGGCCTGGGAGTTGCGAGCGACCCTCCCCCATCGAAATTCGGGGTAGGGGTTTATACACGTGTGTCCCCCTCCAGCCACCAACATCAACTAATAAAAAAATCAATAAATTTTCACCAAAAATTTTCTAAAAAATTCAAAAAAATCTCATTAAAATCTCAGGTGACATTTATGGCCTAATCCAAGAAAAAATTTTTCTAAAAAGACCATGTTTAAAGGTAAAATCATGCGAGAAATCGATTGCGCGCATCGCCGAAGCGTTAAAATGCTTCCCTGACTCTGATTCAGGGAAAAATTAGGTTTTTGAAAATGCGAAAAATGATCATTTTCGCTTCAAAAACACAATTTTCCCTGAATCAGGAAAGCATTTTCACACTTCAGCGATGCGCACAATCGATTTCTCGCATGATTTTACCCCTAAAATGATCTTTTTAGAAAAAAATTTTTTCTTGGATTAGGCCATAAATGTCACCCCCTTTAAGAAAAAAAGAGACAAAAACATGATAAAAAACGCTATTCGCTCAAGTTTTAAATTTGTTGTGCATTTTTAACGGTTTCGGGCATATTTGGGGGTGGTTGATCTTTCAACCTTTCCCCACTAGAGGGAGGGGGGCGTATTTTACAGTATTTACGGTAAATTTTTTCGTGTCAATAAACGGATTTTATTGATAATCAGGCAATGGGAATATTCCCGCAACTTTCCCAAATTTCCGGGAATATTCTCATTGCCTGATTATCAATAAAATCCGTTTATTGACACGAAAAATTTAAATCAACTGAGTCCATTTTTTTCAAAAACGACCAAAATAAAAAAAATCATGTCAAAAATATTTTTTTCATNAATAAAATCGTTGCCTGATTATCAATAAAATTCGTTTATTGACATGAAAAAAATTTAAATCAACTGAGTCCATTTTTTTCAAAAACGACCAAAATAAAAAAAATCATGTCAAAAATATTTTTTTCATGTAGGTAGCTCTCCTGTTTGGGTTAAATTTCTTTTGGAAAAATTTTAAAAAATTTCCCTGACCCCCAACAAATTTTTTTTTAAATTTTCCATTTTTAAAAATCATTTTGTCCTCAAACTTTTGTCGGTCTTTCCCCGAACTTTTGGACGTTTGTCCCCGAAATTTTGCCCCCAGTCGGTTAAATAATTTCATAAAATTCGCATATTTCAATGCAAATAACAAATCTCGGAGGGAAAGGGGGTGACTAAACAGAGCTTTGACTGTATCAGCAAGTCGAAAATTCAATTTTATCAGGTTTTTTGCTTAAATGTACACTGCTCCACATAAATATAAGAATACCCTGAATTTATTGAGTTTTAAGAACATCCTCTCAAAATTTTATATAAGTCGGATTTTGATGCGATTTTCTGACAGAGCATGGTTTTTTAATATCCTGAGTACTATAAAAATAAATGTGAAGGTCTCCGAGTGCATTTAAGGCCATTTCTATTATCGCTTGTTTGCACTAAAAACGGGGGTTGTTGAGCTTACAAATCCCATAACTTTCACTAGGTGTCATCTTGGGCTTGTTAGATTCCTGAAGTCGGGGATTTTTGAGTTGCGATTTTGAATTTCCCGCCAAAATTGAAAATCAGGGTTTTGGCGGGAAATTCAAATTCAAAATCGCAACTCAAAAATCGCCAACTTCAAACGCGATTATCTCGACAACGATAATGATTCAGAATTTACTGTAAAAACAAAAAATGCTCCATTTTTCATGAATTTTCCGAATATATACAAATTTTGGCTATATATATTATAAAAGTAGATTTTGAGCACTTGAGGTTCATAATGGGAAAAATACCCCAGAAAATCCGACCTGGACAAAAACAAAGAGTATTTTGGATAGGCCCAGGCAAGGGCTAAAAATTTGAGTAAAAATTTTTGCCCGCACACATTTTCCTGGGGAGCCATGGCTAAAACATTGAATTTTTGATCTATAAAAAATCCGGGGTTTTTTTGCGTATTTTCAATTTTTTAAATTTTTCTTAAAAGTTTGACATAAAGGCGTCAAGATAATATAGTAGCTCATGTTTCAAGGAATCTAGCGAGCCCAAGATGATCAAATTTGGATTTAACCTCGCTGAGCTATGTGCATTACAAAAAGGGTAAAATTCGGCAAAAAGTCGAAAATTGGGTACCCTGTATCTCGGCAGGGCTAGACTTTTGCGCTAAAATTCTTGCACTTTTTCCAATAAGTACCATGTATACTTCAAGATTGTTATAGCTTCAAAAATTTTTGAGATACTTTTTTTCTAGGTCCCCCTACTATTGGTCAAAAGTCGAATCTTACAGATAGGGTGTCTTAAAAAATTTAGAACAGTTTAAGCAAAATTAAAAATCTATTGGGTTGTAACATAAGTTGTTGCCCCCCAAAAAATACATCGACAATCGGCAAAACATGATTTATTCTCAAAAAGACCGATTGAATCATATTCAGCATACACTATTACCTATTACTGAAAAAATTTCATCGAAAACGAGCGAAAAATGCCGATTTTCGATATATTTTTTGGGCAGCAACAACTTATGTTACATATTTTTTGGTCAATCGACTCCAATACTTTTATGACATAATTTTTCATTTCAATAAATATTTAAGAGACAATGTCTCGAAATGTCGAACCTGGGGTGGCCATAGTAACGAAAATTCGAATCAATTTTTGAAACTGTGGTATACCCTAGATTTTCGAGGTCGCATCTGAAGTCCGTTTTTGAATCCGACTTTTTGGTACCCCTGTACGGCAGGTCGGCCTTTTGAACTTTAGATCAAACTTCAAATGGGCATATCTCTGGCCAGCTAAATTCATATCTAATGGTTTTGGTGTCGTTGGAAAGCTGGTGAATTCTACTTCATTTTTTGTATATACAACTCCTAGTCAAAACTGCGTAGTTTTGGAGATAGAGCAATTTTTTTCATTTTTTAGGTCCAAAAAAGCACTATTTTCGATCTAACTCATATGGGTTGTTCGAGTGCACTACGTTTCTTCTCCTATTATTTACTCCTATTTAGTATCTATAATTTGAACCGTCGATCGCCGGACTACGTTAA
>OZJO01026111.1:0-20644 GCA_900406225.1 Acrobeloides nanus | reverse complement strand
GGAGAGAAGAGCAATTCTCGCGCACCACTATGTCAACAAGCGCCGAAAACTGCCTGAAGATGTCATCCACGCACTGGTACAAAGAAGAAACACTTGCCATGACCAGCATCTCTACCTGCCTGCCGCAGCTCACGATTCAGTCTCCAACAGCTCCCTGCACACTGTGATAAAAGTCTCGAACAACTTGGATGCCGAAACAATGAGAATACGAAACCAAGTGCAGTTCAAGCACTCTATTCGTGAAGCAGCTGTCTACGAAAATCTCCACAAGAATAACGTGCTAAAGAGAGCAGAAAAGGCAATATAATCTTAGGGGTACATGTCCAACTTATCTTATTTATTTTTTTGTCGTTATTTAATATCATGTTACTTGTTTTGACTTTTGTACACTTGGTGTGTAGAACTATATGTCTGTACCATGTGTTAAATAAAATTGAATTGTTGGGAATTGAACACTCATGTCAAACATCCTTGAATCTCCACACGTCCATGTTTAACTTACGGTTTTAGCTCGGCCAAATTCAAAAGAATATTCCTGAATAACACCCAAAGAATACAATCGTTGAAGCAATTTCCATGAACAATTTTCTTTTGCCTCCTCTTCATTTGCACCTTTCCCAATTGCATATACGTCTAAAAATGTAGCCTTAATTCAGTTCAAAGTTATTTAGCTACTCACATTGTTTTGATTTTGATATAAAGAGGGTTCTTTCATATGAGACCGTGCTAAACGAAACAATTTGCCAAATTTAATAATCAATCAATGTACCCAAAATTGTTAGTCGTGAGGTGAATATCACCATTCATAGATTCAACCACTTTCCGCTTGATCAGGCTTTCTATCAGCTCGGAATTTGTCTGCTCAGGTTTTTCGATATAATCGCCCAAGTATATAGCGCATTCATTAAACAGTGTTAATCCTTCCTTAAAAAAGAAAATAGAGACGTGAACCGAGACATATAAAACATAAATGGGAACAGTCGAGACTCACTTCCCCTTACAACTTGGTAACGGTTTAAATTTACCGTTACGATCTAGACATAAACATAAACACACATACAAAAACCGTCTTATAACATATTTTTTCATTTTAACTAACCTTATTTTTTGGTCTCATCATAGCATCTTTACTACCATGTGCAAAGGAACTAGATAAATCAAATGCATTATCCTGTTGCGTCTTTTTCTTCTTACTTTTTCGTAACTCAAAAGATTGACCTGCTTCGATTTTAGACCAATTATTCGATTCAGACCCATTGATAAAATTGACAGTCGTATTCATTAAAGTGCTTGCTGTAGTTATGAATGAATCATCTTTGAAGTTTGCCTACAAAGTTTAGATGTTTTAAACAATGATAGTAATAAATGATAATATAATGTATAGTCCATTTCAACCCATAATCCTAGTGGATTAGTAAGGAGCGATCCCGTTCGATCTGGCAAGTTAAGCAACTTGGGCCCACCGATTCGATCCCGCTCGGAGCCAATTCTTTTTGCTTTGTTCAAAAACGGATAAAAATTTTGCCTAGGGGTAATTTTATGCGAGGAATCGATTGCGCGCATTCTCGAAACGTAAAAACGCTTCTCTGACCCTGATTCAGGGAAGGTGTATTGAAGCGAAAATGACTAAAATTAGACAATTTCATCGGAAAACCGGTTTTCTAAGGGTTTTCTTATGCGCGGAATCGATTGCGCGCATTTTCAAGGAATTGAAAAATTTACCCGACCCTGAATCAAGGATATTTATTTCGAACTTTAATTCATTTTCGTTTCAATACACCCACATTCCATGAATCAGGGTCGAGTAAATTTTTCAATTCCTTGAAAATGCGCGCAATCGATTCCGCGCCTAAGAAAACTCCTAAACAACCAGAGAATTTTAAATGATAAGGAAGATTTGGGATCGCAGGGAACGGATCTCTCAAAATTAGTCAAAGGACCCCTCCACTTGTGGGGAGTTGATTCCATGTGAAAGAGCATAAAATTCTAAGCATTTTTTGGTTTTGGACCACTACTTGAAAATCTAATGGTAAAGAAATATGAGCAAAACAAAGTTCAAACGAGTTTGAACATTGAAACGAAAGGATTGAATTTAAAAAATTTTCAGTTTTTGTTTATAAAGTTGAAAAATTTAAAGGTTTAATTAAAAAAGAATAGCAGCACTTTTCATAGCTCAATGAGACGGATAAAATGATACCAAAATTATCGAATTTGAACATAGTTTTGGGTTATTGAAATGAAAAACATGAATCAGGGTTTTCGCTTCAATAACCCAAAACTATTTTCAAATTCGATAATTTTGGTATCATTTTATTCGCCTTATTGAGCTATGAAAAGTAGCGCTTTTCTTTTTTAATTAAACCATTAAATTTTTCAACTTTATAAGCGAAAAGTAAAATCTTTTTTAAAACAAAATTTTAAGCCCAATTCACAGCCCCCTTCTAATTGGGCACATATGAGTAAATTATCTGTATATATAATTAAAAACTACTTGTTAAAGAAATTACTTGTTTATCAGTCGATAAAGGCGGTATATTTACCCATGTACTCGGATCATACGGGGAAACGAGACTGTTAAAAGAAGTTGGTAATTTGGGCACCACATCTGGCAAACATGAATTGAGTACATAAACATTTGCTTCACCATAACCCAAAGATGTTTGATCTGATGACATTCTAAAATTGATTGTATTTGTTTTTGTAATTATTAACGACAATAGCCAGAATTGTTTATATAAAAAATTTTGGAGCTATTTTGGATCAGGGGGTCATCCCAGAGTCAAAAATCGAAAATACTATAGTATACGTACATATGAGTACAAATATGTACTTTTCAATTTTTAAGGGCCAAACAAAGGTTTTCACGCTTCGGGAATGCGCGCAATCGATTTTTCACATAAAATTACCCCTAAATATGTCATTTAAAAAAAATTGTAGAAAATTTTTTTTCGATTTTTGACCCTGGAGTGACCCCCTGATCCCCTAATAATCCACAATAGCTTCAAATTTTTTTTTTGAGAACTTTCAGAAAAGATCCACTATCAGTGCTTATTGATCAACATGTTAAATAAAAATTCTATTAAAAAAAATACGCGTTGGCATTTTATCATTGGCGCAAATTTCGATTCTAAAATTGATAACAAAAGATGAATGCAAATGAAATATTTTCAAGTTTTTTTATAATGAATCAGGCAATAATAAACTAAAGGTCCGCACTAAACAACGCTAGTTGTCGTAAATCAACTCTAGTTGTAGGGACACATCAACCATTTTCTAAAACCCCATCAATTCATTGACAACCAACTCCAAAACTTGTTCTAATCAATTTTTTGCCTATTAAAAACATAAACTAAGGGACCGAGCGCTTCGCGCCCAGAGGGAAAAGAAGTTGTATTTATTACCCTTACTACGAAGCTCAGCCTTCGGTCTCACCACCGAGTACAGCTCGGTACTCGCACCGAGTATATGTGTTTCTAGCAAAATCGGTTTCCGTTGGGAATCGAACCTGCAAGCGATCTATATAAGACGAGAATCTTAGCCACTCGGCCATGATGGTAACCTCTTACAAGTCAAGAAAATTACATTATCATCTTATATTAAAACATGATATGGGGCTAAAAAATTAATTTTTTAAATTTTTTGTCAAGGGCAAAATCTTTTGGATCCTGTTGGGAATCCAACTTGAGAGCAATTTCTACGAGCCGACGTCATAATACGCATCATGACGCTGCATCATGATGCAGCTTCATGACACGTATCATTGCGCGCGTCATGACATCCAGTAAAAAAAGAAAAAATCTATCATTCTCTATTTCTTCGCTGATTCATTGTTGACATACTAGAAGAGACTTTTCTGGAAGAAACAAAAAACTGATATTTCGTAATTTAGATTTTAGGAAAAATCTAACATGGGGGATCAGCTTCCCCTCCCTTGCCCGCGTATGGTAAACATATTATTAGCATGGCAATAATGCGTTATTATCAAGTTTTTTCGGGTGTTCCCATTTTTGGCCAATTTTCGACAGCCATTGTTTATATAGTTTTATTATTAGTCGGGACTATTTTTTAGCGAGTCCATCTTTGATCTAATGAAAATAGTAGTGGGACGATTTTTTGCATGCTAAACACTCTTATCACATATGTATTTCGTTGACCAATTCTGGAGAAAGTGAATATATTCCATTCTGTTTATGAGCGAACACTTTTTTCCAAGTTGATGATAAAGTCTTTTTAGTGAAAAATGTCACCTCCAAGAGCAATTCTATATGCTGTTTTAGTTCATGGAATTTTGGGTAGCTTTGGAGAACTTTTGGGTATGATGTTTAACAAGATTGCCGTGCCGCTTCGATCTTTTTATAATCATTCCATCGAAGAGCATTATGGCGTCTATTTGGATCCGGCAAGGTAAGAATTTTTACTAATTTAGCTTCGCTGATTGCTTATTTTAGCCTTTCTTTGGTTTCATCGTTGTTGACGAATGCTAATATCCTAGGTAGTGTGCAGGCACGTAGCCAGGATTTCTTGATGAGGGGAGCAATGACCCAAAGTCCAAAATCTACCTGTGTTTTTCAAACTTTCTCAAAATTTTGACCAAAATCCAACAGCTACATGTGATTTTGTAAGGGGGTACCTTATGATTTTTTTCAAAATTTTTCCTGACGAGGGGCAATTGTCTGGATTGCCCCCCCCCCTCGCTACGTGTTTGGTAATCGAGAATTTAACAAAAAAATCAAACTAAATTATAGGTTCTCTCATTTCGACCCTAGTATTTGTACCCCAGATTGATGTATGGGGAAGAAAACCGGTGGCTGTAAGCCCTTTTTTATTCAAGTTTTTCAAACGCTCTAATTAGGTTTACTTCAGAAGTGTTATCTGCTTGTTAGCTTCAGCCTTTTATATTGCAGCAAAATTTTTGTCCTCGGTCGAATTGTTTGCCTTGGGGCAATTTACAAACGGCTTAAACAAACCCCTAAAAGTCGCGGTTGCAAAACTTTATTTGGCCGAGTGTTCTCCGAATGAATATAGAGGTCTGATTCTTATAGACTCTTCAAAATTATAGAAATTCAGGTTTTACGGCACAAGCCATTTCCACGGCAACTACATTTGCCACAATCTTTGGTACCGTATTGATGTTTCCCGGGCTGTTTGGCACAGAAGATAAGTGGCATCTTATTCCAGTCTTTGCCATTCTAATAATAATTGTGTTTTGTGCAACGGGCTCACGATTCCCCGAATCTCCAAAATATCTTCATTTGAGAAAAGAATCAAAAACGAAAATTACACAAGTTATTCATGAATATCAAGGGGAGAATGCGGACTTGGGTATGTACAGAAAAGAGGTTTGATCCACAAATGCATAAAAATAGTCTCGACAGCGCCGAGACTAGTGTTAGATCCCGTCACGAAAATCACGAGATTTTTTGGATCCCGTATCGAAATTTTTGTACACGTGTACTACAAGTACACGTTTGTATTACACGTACTCGTTTGTACTACACATACACACATGTACTACACGTATAAACGTGTACTACACGTACACACATGTACTACTCGTACACGTGTACTACAAGTACACACGTGTACTACACATACACACCACACATGGACAAAGGGGGGGGGAGTCTCCCCCCTAACCAATCCGGCATCGGAGCGGCCGGGTTGGTTTCTTTTTTTTTGGTCGCTCTTGCCTGAGTGTTACAACACGGTTACAACGACTTGTCTGATCTTGCTTCTAGTCCCTTAAAATTTAGACAGCATACTCGATAGTTTTGATAAAGAAGAGGAATTGGTGCATTCCAACTCATTTCGCGAGATTTGGGCCAACGAAACTCTTCGGCATGTTATTATTTTGGTTATTGTAGCAACAGTTTGGCCTATTATCAGTGTGCCGGAGATTCTCGGATTTTATGGAATCTCTTTGAAGGTTAATTTCGGTAGGTTCTAATCTTATCAACTTGGAATTTATACATATTTTTGGTACTACTTCGAATTAACGACCGCAAATGACGGTGAAGTCGGAATTTTTTTCAAAATCAAGCATTTTAGGGGTAATTTTATGCGAAAAATCGATTGCGCGCATTCCCGAAGCGTGAAAACGAATACTTTTCGTGAAAATCAGCCTTTTTATACTTCATAAGCATGTGATTTTTATAATTTTTTTCAATTTTTATGGCGCACATTGACAAAGCATGAAAGCTGTTTTTGCTTGATAGTAGTATAAAAGGCTGATTTTCACGAAAAATATTCGTTTTCACGCTTCGGGAATACGCGCAATCAATTTCTCGTGTAAAATTACCCCTAAAATGCTTGATTTTGAAAAAAATTCCGACTTCACTGTCATTTGCGGTCGTTAATCCGAAGTAGTACCATATTTTTTTTAGGGTTTAGCAATGAAGGAGTGAGTTTTTCTGCTTGCGATCTTTATTTTGACAAGCTTGTATATTTAGGCACTATTTTTTGACACGATGGAATTGGCACTCTCGATCCCATTCCTCGTCTTAATGCCGATATTGTTTGAACGTAGGCTTTTATATATGCTTTTATTTGCTTAGGTTTTTAGCAGTATTTGTTCGGTTACTTAACGTTTACTGGCGCAAACAGTCATAACTCGAAGGATTTAGATCCAAAATCTATGGCCGACGGCTCATTTTGAAGCCCAAATGCTGCGCTACAAAATGCACAAGAACTTAATGAGTTAGCTTCAAAAATGTGGATTTTATGACCTTGTAACCGTTAAGCTCATTAACCGTAACCTTAGTAAGCTAGCTTAACTGTTACAGAGTCATAAAACCTACATTTTGAAGCTAGCTCAATGAGTTCTTGGGTGCCCTGAATCGTGTAGCGCGCAAATGGACATCGCGCTAGGTCTTCAAGAAGTTCTACTCAGCGATAATCGAGACGATACTACTTTATGTAGTGGAAAGCGTGATACCCATCCCAAGCTGGTCTCCAAAATTCCATGGAGAAGTTCAAGAAATCCGTCTCCAATTTAAGCACCAATGATTTCGTCTCCAATTACGACACACTCCTTACTAAGCTCGAGTGGAAAACGATTGGACGGATAGCAATGGAAAGAAGACACAAGCCTACAAGTACGTCAAGGGAATTACCCCAATGCCATACGGTGTGATCAAGCTGCAAGATTCTCTCGACAACAGAAGAAGCACGTGACTCAAACGCGTAGTACACATGTACGTGTGTAGTACACGTGTATGTGTGTAGTAAACGTGTACGTGTGTATTTACACGTGTACATGTGTAGTGTACGTGTGTAGTGCACGTCTACGTGTGTAATACACGTGTACGTGTGTATTTTAGATCTAAATCCAACGTGTTATGACTGTTTGCGCCAGTAACCGAACAAACACTGGTTTTTAGGTATTGGACGAAGGCCTCTTCTGTTAACATGTTGCTTTCTGAATATTTTGATAGCCATCTGTATCTNACCGAACAAACGCTGGTTTTTAGGTATTGGACGAAGGCCTCTTCTGTTAACATGTTGCTTTCTGAATATTTTGATAGCCATCTGTATCTTCACAGCCAAATTTTCCACAGATTTGTATGGGCCTAGCTCTGTTACCATCTATCTTACTGTTGCTTATTCTATAATGAACAGCGTTTGCACCGCGTGTGGCTTTTCTATATTTTATATCATCCTGATAGCTGACTTGCTTCCTATAAGTTCCAAAGCTATTGTAACACAAGTATGACTTGATCGCTTTTTTTGTTCTATTGAATATTTCAGACCTGCTTGGCAATCAACTTTTGTAGTGCCTTGCCAGTTACGTTTTTATATCCGATTGCATATTCCTATTTTGGTGCTTTCGTATTCTTACCATTCCTCTTTTTCCAATGTCTATTTTTACTGTATTTTTGGTATAATTTGCCAGAAACGAGAATGAATTCAGTGTACAGTAATTTAGTTAGTTTGGAAGGACACATTCGTAGTCGGGTTAGTTTCTTTAAAGAATCTAAAAAACAGTGGTGTGCCCAGGGGTCATAGCGCCCTCGAAATTCGAAAAATGAAAATTTTTCTAATGGTCCCTCTGTCAAGCGTGTAGCCAGGATTTCCAGACTGGGGGGGGGGCAATGACCCAAAATCCACAGGTTTTTGTTGAATTATTGATGTTTTAGCCAAAAAAGCAGCGCTACCTGTGGTTTTTTTCAAACTTTTTCAAAATTTTGATCAAAATCCACAGGTAGATGTACCACAGATACCTGTGGTTTTGGACAAAAACATGAGGGTACCCATATGATTTTTCCGAACGGGGGGCAATTGTCCGAATTGCCCCCCCCCCACCTCCCTACATGCCTGCCCCTTATGATTTTTCACCAAAAATGTTTAAAATGTCAAGTTTTTTCAGCAAAAATTGTAATTTTCAAAAAAATTTTTGCCTACGGCGCAGTTTTTTTGGCGACAACGTCAATAATTCAACAAAACATTTTTTCGAAAAAACAACATAAGGGAGGGGGAGGGACCAAGGCGATTTTTCCCATTTTTGAAGAGAAATCATGAAAAAATCATAAGGAGACCCTTATGTTTTTGGGCGCCGCGAAATTTTTTCTGGGTACGCCACTGCTAGAAAAGTGTATTGCATTAAAGAATTTTTTTAGGCTAACTCGATATGGAATCCTATTATGCTAGGCTCATACGATCTAGCGCCAAGATCTCGTGCAGCATCACTGTATCAGCCATTGATAACGAGTATGGAAACTCAGCGAACTTATAGCACTTTATCCCTAGGATAACTGAATATTTCAACTACCGCGGGGCTTGAAATATTCACGTTTAAAGTAGTAGGATTTTCCATATAATACATATATTAATAAATTTATTTGAAAATGACTAGAACATAGTAATAGTAGCACCGAATATAGTCCATTTCAGCCCCAACTATAAAAAAAGCCGGACTTTGAATTTTGGGTCCAAAGTTAGCATCCCATCCGATCTGGCAAGTTAAGCAACGTTGGGCCAGCGTTGATATCGCAGGTTCAACCCCCAATCCGTTTCCTTGTGTCCAAATTCGTTAAAAATTTTGCATATGAGTATTTTGATGTGAGAAACACGTTGGTAAAGTTATTTTTTCAAAAAACTTTATGAGAACATGATTTTTTTCAACTTTTTCGAATAACACCTAATTTCGTTAAAAAAAGTTGTAAAAAATAGCGTTTTCATAAGTTTTTTTTTGAAAAAATAACTTTACCAACGTGTTCCTTACATAAATTTCCCTAGGATTCCTTGTTAGGCTTAAGCTTGAGCTTAGTCTTAGGTTTAAGCCTGGGCTTAAGCTTAGTCTTAGGCATGGGCTTAGACTCTGATACACATATGCAAAAATTTTTATCGAATTCGGACACAAGGGAGCGGATGAGGATCGAATTTACGATAGTCCATTCGGCTCAACGATGCTTAACTTGCCAGATCGGATGGAATGCCGACTTCGGATTTTGGATCCAGCTTTTTTTTTAGTTGGAGTTGAAATGGACTATAATTAATTTCATCTTGTTTTAAAGGGGAAAAAATTATTTCATTATTGTAGAAAATTGCGACGAAGCGCCCATATTCCTTAGTTGGGATTGTTGTTGCAATGTCATTTGATGCAGGTCTAGATGGTGGGCATGTGAAGGGTTTAGCATAAATGTCTAAATTTTATTTATACATATGCTTCTTTAAAGATAAGATATGTTACAGGGTGTCCTCAAAAAAAGTTGAATTTTGGTGATTTTTTCATGAATTTTGAACCCGAAAATTTTTTTTCTAAAAATGACCCCTANTATGTTACAGGGTGTCCTCAAAAAAAGTTGAATTTTGGTGATTTTTTCATGAATTTTGAACCCGAAAATTTTTTTTCTAAAAATGACCCCTGTAGGGGGAATTTGGTGCGGGAAATCGATTGTGCACACTTCGAAATATGAAAACTCTTCCTTGAACCTGATTCAGGGTAGTGTCTTGAAGCGAAAATGAAAAAAATTTGGATTTTGATCGCTTCCTTGACCCTGATTCAGCCTGATGACGGTCAAAATCCGATTTTTTTTTTCATTTTCGCTTCAAGACGCTACCCTGAATCAGGGAAGCGTTTGGATATCATGGCCCATACATTTTTACTAACAGCTTAATAAACATACATTTTGAGTAGCATGTCCAAATGTGCGATCGAGATATTTGAAGGATTCATGAACATAAGCATTCAACGCATCAAGAACCGCGACAATAGCTAGGTTTCCAAAGCCATGTGTCACCTTAAAAAATAGCATATTCTTGAAAAATCATTAGAAATTAAGGAGCTACTACACATTAGGGGGGAGGGCCACCCACGTGAAAATTTTTTTCAGAAAACACCTCTAGAGGTAAAAATATGCGGGGAGTCCAAATTTGACATTTTTATAGCGAAAAACGCTTTCCTGATTCAGGGAAAGCCTTGTATTGAAGCGAAAAGTCGCAAGAATGCGACTTTGCCAATATTTTTGCAACTTTTCGCTTCACTACAAAGGTCTTCCCTGAATCAGGGAAATGTTTTTTCGCTTCGAAAATGTCAAATTCTAACTGCCCGTATGTTTGTACCCCTAGAGATATCATTTCCAGAAAAAAATGTCGAAAAAATTTTCATGTGGGTGACACCCCTAATGTGTAGTAGCTCTGAAATTAACCATGGAAAAATGTGTTAGCGGCTTCTGAATACTTGGATCAAGTATCACTTCTGGCCGAGCACTACAAATTGGACTTCGATCAGAATTGATTAGGTCCGAGATTTCTTTAATGAACATTCTAAAATGTTTTTTTAGCAGGTCGCGTTCGTAAAGATTAAAAAATTCCTAAACTTTCAATAACTATATACCTAACATAGTGGAGCATCGCGCGCCTAAACATTGTTTTTACTTGATATAAACTGAAATGAACACATACCTTCGTTGTGCATCAGCTTCGGCTAAAACATTTCTAGCCAAAAATACAGCCATTTCTTTGGCAGGAAAGTCTCGTTCACATACTGAGTGAAAATCCCGAGCCATGTGCACAGCTTCTTCTTCGACTAGTGCAGTCCACGCAGTCACGCTAAAAAATAGTCTTGTACAAATGACCCCTCTAGGGGTAAAAACATGTGTGGAGGAATCCGAATTTAACATTTTCAAAGCGAAAAACGCTTCCTTGATTCAGGAAAGGTCTGTGTATTAAAGCGAAAAGTCGCAAAAATCGCATTTTTGCGACTTTTCGCTTCAATACACAGGCCTTCTCTGAATCAAGGAAGCATTTTTCGCTTTGAAAATGTCAAATTCGGATTCTTTTTTTATTTCCAGAAAAATTTTTTCACGTGGGTGGCCCCCTGTTGTGTAGTTTTTAGTAGCTGATCTATTAACCTACGTATGTTGTTATAATTTAATACCTAGTTGACTTGCGTCGACCGGCGGGCAAAGTAAGACCGATTCGTTTCAACGATTCACGAAGCGCTTTTCCACCATCTTTTGATTTTGCTCTAAAAATTTACACTTGGATATTTTTATAAGCAGAGCTAAACTATACTTCCTCAAAATCCCTCCCAGCAATGATGCGTTCAAACATTCTGGCGGACTGATTCTTCTTTGAATCTCACCAACTACAAATTTTGGAGCTACTACACAATAAATAGGGGGCCACCCACGTGAAAAAATTTTCGAAAATTTTTTCTGAAAATGACACCTCTCTAGGGGTAAAAACATGCGAGAAATTCAAATTTGAAATTTTCGAAGCGAAAAAATGCTTTTCTGATTTAAAGAAGGCCTGTGTATTGAAACGAAAAGTCGAAAAATCGCATTTTTCCGACTTTTCGCTTCAATACACAGGTCTTACTTGAATCAGGGAAGCATTTTTTCGCTTCGTAAATGTCAAATTCGGATTTCCCACATGTTTTTACCCCTAGAGGTGTCATTTTCAGAAAAAAATTTTCGAAATTTTTTTCACGTGGTGGCCCCCTCCCTATTGTGTAGTAGCACCCAAATTTTACACATAAATTTTCCCAATGCAAACCTGTAACTTTGTATTTGGTCGTGCTGCTAAGTAAACTTGTCCGACCGGGTACCGTACAAAAAGTCTCAAATGGGGAACGATTGATGAAGCCGGTAAAACCATTTGTTAACGCCAAGTCCGTTTTCATTGAATAGAATGGAGACAGTCCTAAGAGTAAAAGTTTCGGCTTGTCTGAAAAAGATTGACTCACGTTTCGATTCAGCCGAATTGCTTCGAGATGAATTTTCCGAGGACGAATTTGGACTATAGTCCTAAAAAAATTCCTCACAAAAGAGAGTCTAAAACTTGATTTACCGATTGAGCACCATTACCGGCTTCTTTTCGCTGTACTATTGAATGTTCTGCCATAGAAATTGGCAAAGCATTTATACCTATCGATAAGCATGGTGTGGTTTGATAGTTATTGAAATGAGTCTGAAATGCATAGTTAATTCAATTTGTCACACGTCATCTTTTGCTTTTGCCTTCATATTTTTAAATTTCATGTTGTTCTCATTTTCGTGTTAATGTCTAGTTTTATATTGAATCATATTTTCATTGTACTTTATTGATTTTTGTATCATTCTATGTATTGAAACGAAATCCCTGATCATTATAAAAATGTTGATCATGTAAAATTTTATATTTTTTCTCGGGGCACCACAAGATACTTTCTCAGGGCATCACAGGAGTTTTCTATTTAGTACAACTCCATAGACACTCACGCATACCGTATTTTCTCTAATAGAAGCACTCCTCTATTTGAAGCACTCCCTCCAATAGAAGCACTCCCCTGAGGACCAAAACATAAGGGGGAGAGTATGATGTTTTTTTCTAAAATTATGGATAAAAAGGGTCCTCCGAGGGGGGTTGAAAAATAGAAGCACCGGTGCTTCTATTAGAGAGAATACGGTAACTAATTTTTATTATACTCAAAGTAGGCCGTAGGCTAAATCATTATATGATTTTTTCTTTAGTCCATTGTTCATCTTTAAAGTTTACTTTATGTTTATGGTTTTTATCCTCTAATCTAATGAAAACGTGTCTGTCCGCTTCCAATGGTTAAATAAAATTGTTTTGTTGGTTTTTGAATAAATGAATATGTTTTTTTTAATATAAAGGTAAGCAAAAAACTAAAAAAGTGTCTCTTTTTCGACGATTCATTAAAAACAAGATACCTCCACAGGCTGAAAGAAAGCAACTCCATATGAGTCTTGAAATTCTGTGGGCAATTGAGACCCAAAGTAAGAATGTAGTGAATATGGAGTGCTTGGATTATTCGCACCTGAAAAAATAGTATTGCAAAGCCCAAAATTTTTTTGATTACTTGGCGTGGTCATAATGGTTTCGGTGAGTGAATGCACGCCCTAAAAAATTGGGTTAAATCCATACAATTGTGAATGAATACCGCTTGAGGAGTATGCTCTTCATCTGCATCTTCACTGGATGCATCAGCACTATCTGCATCATCTACATCTTCGTCGATAGCAGGCCCAATCCGTTTTCTTAAATTTTTACCATTTGGATGAGAGCAAGCATAATGCTAAAACCAAAAATTTGCAGTTTTATTACTTTTTTCCCGTTTCAATTAGCGCCTTGTCACATGTGTTTGATTGTTGAGCAAGTCCGACCCCGACAATCAAAATGTGGGAATCTAACTCTATAAGGCGTTTTTCTATATGAGGAAACGATTACGCGCATTCCTGAAGTCTGAAAACACTGGGCAAATGCCAGTTGGTGACATAAATTTATGTCACCAACTGGCAATTGGGGAAATTTCCAGTTGGTGACATAAAATCTCTACCAAGGCTTAGGGCCTAGTCTTTTTTCGAAAATCTGCATTTAAAATTTTTATTACTTAAAACATACATATTCGAATAGCCCATATATGAGTTTGAAATAAATTTGTTGTCGAAAAAATTTTTTGAGTCTGTAGGGTCAAAAAACACTAAAAGTGACAAGGTCAATTTTCCGAAAAACCTAAATTTTTTCACGCGCTAATTTTGCGCGGAAAAGATTCCTCAGAAAAAGTTACCTGGGGGGGGGGGGGTAAACGAGGTCCAAAGCCCAAAAGTTTTTAGTTTTTTTCAGAAATTGGTCTTAAAGTTTTGGCTAATCTCAACAAAACCGAAAAAATCGATTTTTTGAGATTAGCCAAAACTTTGAGGCCAATTTCCGAAAAAACTAAAAACTTTTAGGCTTCGGACCTCATATACCTCGCCCAGATAACTTTTTCTGAGAAATCTTTTCCGCGCAAAATTAGCGCGTGAAAAAATTTAGGTTTTTCGGAAAATTGACTTTGTCACTTTTAGTGTTTTTTGACCCTACAGACTTAAAAAATTTTTTCGACAACAAATTTATTTCAAACTCATGTATGGGCTATACGAATATGTATGTTTCAAATAATAAAAATTTTAAATGCAGATTGTCGAAATCTTGGATACGGCCCTGAGGCAATGTCTCGAAAATTAGAATGTCCTAAGCAGTCATGTGCAAAAGCAGTCTGCGCAGCTGGCGACTGCGCTTTTTGACGCAATTTCAAAGACTGGTCCTAGTGTTAAACGGTTCGAGCGGGCTCCAAATTGAATTTATAAAGTGAGATTAACAAATGGAGAAGTTTTTAAGAGTCATTTCGAGTCAAATTTCGTGCCTCAACAAATATAAAACCTGATTCGGAGCTCAAAAATCCCAATTTTACGTTGATTTTTTGAATTTTCTAACCTGTCCCTGGATAATTTTTCCGGGCACAATTTTATCTGATTGATGTATTTCATCACGGAGAACATTTCTAGCATGGATCTAGAAAACATCTAAGGAAACAAATTTTTCAATTCCTTGTCCTAGTACTACGTGTAAAAATGGCCCAAAAATTGAAATTTCTCAGATTTTGTCGAAAACACGCTAGCAATGTTCTCAGTAGTGAAATACATCGGCCAAATAAAAATTTTGGCCGGAAAAATTATCCAGAGTGTTTTAGACAGGTTAGAAAATTCAAAAAATCAATATGTAAAGTCGGGTTTTTGAGCTTCGGATCAAATTTTGTGTTTTTTGAGGCACGAAGTTAACCCGAAATGACACTTAAAAACTTTCCTATTTGTTAATCACACTTTGTAAATTCAATTTGGAGCCCGCTCGAACCACAATCGCACATATAGTTAACTACGCAACTTGAATTTTCCCGAAAAAACAGATTTTCCCGTAACATATATTAAATATGATATCCCATCAAAAACATACATGCAAAGAATGAGCTTGATGTGAAGTTTCACCTAACATTCGATTTCTGGAACCCCAAATATTTTCATTTATCGCCGGTCTTGCATGCGAGTATTCAGAATGTTGACATAATAATGAAAAAGATCCAGACTGTGAAACATTTGCTAGCAAAGAAGGATCCATCTGTGAAAAAAATCTATAAACTAAAACAAAAAATAATTATAAAACAATAAATGGCGGCAAAATCATAAGACAACTGAATTTTTGTTTTCAATCGAGGAATTAAGAGATGGGAAACACACAAGCAATAAGCATGGATTTGTACGTACTTAAAGATTAATATTCACTTGTAAAGCGACCAAATTTACATATCTTACTTCGACTCGGTGGTCTTACTCAACAAATCTAGTTTCCCTTTTCCAACAACCATTTTTATACATAGTTGTATGTGTGAAAAACAACTGGGGGATACGGTAGTGTTACGTCATGGTTGTTCACAATTGGGAATTTTTCAATAAAAATTCATCAACAAAGAGAATGTATGGATGGATTAAAAACCGAATGAAACTTGGACAATATTAATAAATCCAAGACCGAGAGCGAAAACTTAATTTGGGATAGCCGCCGGCTATTAGTTTTTGTCACTAATAATATTTGACAAACCTAAAAGACGAAAGGATGAAAATGAGAATAATAGTAACCAATAAGCCTCAATACTTTATCTCAAGCTAAAAGAAAATGGAGAGGCTATGCTCCAGGATACTTTCACCCAGAAGACAGTTCAAAACTCAATTCAACTTCAACGCATAATAATTTATTTAAAAAATAAAAATGTTACAAGCTCTAAAATACCATATATTAACAAATTTCAACAATGACAAATATCATTATGATAAAAAGGATAGATATTAATTTTTTTAAATGAATGACAAAAAATAATCCAATTCCATTTTGTAGTAAAGAAGTACAAGAGAGCCGAAAACAAAAACGGTTCAGATTCAAACACTGGTTGTGACTCCGAACGGCACTCCCAAGCGAAATCAAGCTCAGTATATACTGAAAAAAAGGATATCGGAAATGACTTTGTTGAAATTAAACAATTTTCAATAAATAGTAAAAAATAAATTTTCTAAAATAATTGTGAAATATAAGAGAATCTCTCTTCAATGGCAAGTAACAAAATAATGCAACGAAACACATATTCTTTACGAAGTTGATGAACCTGGCATAGCCTCTGCTGGATAGCCGTTCCAATTGTTGAGCACTCTGTTTTGCATCTGCGGAAACTGTTCTTGCAAGGCCTTTGAAGAAAATTTGAATTATAGCCAAATAGTCAATAGCAAATTTACCTTGATTGATTCCATTATGCACTTGCTTTCAATATCCAACACCGAATTCATATTCAAACCACCAAATCCGTGAGTGATCTAAAAACATCTTGGGTTACAGAATCGGTAGTTTTGTCCATATTTGATAAAATTAATTATAAATTTGCTATAGAATTTCTAATAGCACGATTTCGATTCTAGAACAAATTTGGGATGGTTTTCTTACCAAACTTTATAGTTCCAAAAATGAGTGAAGGTCCTACATTTAAGTACAAAAAATGTTGGAATCAGACTTTTTTACTCAAATATGAGGCACGAAACACATGTAAAGTTACCTAATGATAACATTTAACATCTAAGATAAACGGAAATTAAATCGAAACCCTAACTTACCATAGAATAATGAGTAAGGCCTTTCTGAATATCCGGATCGTGCACCATTTCCACTCGCTGATCACCGATTGGGCTCCTATCATCTTGATGAAAGTCAATGAGCTTCTTGAGAAATCGGCGTGCATAGTACAACATCAAGCAATTATCTTGAGCTTGTTCTTCATTCTTGATGTCTCGCATTAAATACATTACAAACTGAGACATCGGATAGTGGCGCTACAAAAATTCGTTAAAACAATATCACAGAATAGTGATGTTCAAAGTGATGAGTGTAGATGTGATAATAGGCTTAATGTGATAACGTTATGTCAAAAATCGTTATCACTGTTATCTTGTGATAACACATTTTTTCAAAATGTGTTATCTCATCACTTATCACATCCTTTTTATCATTATCACTTTGAACATCACTATCACAGCAAATTCACCTTGTTAATGTCATCAAGATCGCGAGCAATTTGAATGGCCTCTTCTTCAACCAAAGCTGTAAAAACCTAAATACACACAATAATTAAGCTTGAAAAAAGCCAACTAACAGTAGTTGGCGTCGATTTTCGCCTTCCAGATGGCAATGTAATTCCATGCTGTTTCAAATGATCACGAAGTGCCTTTCCACCATCTTTATTTTTCGCTCTAAAATCTGTCAAGTTGAGATGAAAAGCAAACGTTACTTTCTCAATATTCCACCAAGAATTGATGCATTCAAACACTCAGGAGGACTGATGCGTCTCTGGACCTCGCCCAATGTAACCTAAATTCCTGTAGTAATAATACTTGGAAATTTTGATAATACCCGGTATTTTTTAGTATTGC
Source organism: Acrobeloides nanus (assembly GCA_900406225.1). Classification (NCBI taxonomy): domain Eukaryota; kingdom Metazoa; phylum Nematoda; class Chromadorea; order Rhabditida; family Cephalobidae; genus Acrobeloides; species Acrobeloides nanus. The sequence goes on along the minus strand of OZJO01026111.1, from coordinate 2,918 downwards.
TAAGCAGCGTTAGACGTCCAGGCACTGTGCAAAATGGTTCAAACATGTTTAATTTCGCCGCATTAGGCATAGAAAACACTGGAGTAGAAAGTAAGCCCATATCAGTTGTAGGTGCAGAACTATCATCGGTTGAACTATTGTTGCTCTAAAATATGCACAAATAAACTCAAAAACTTCAATATGGTTTCCCCTTACGATTCGAAACATTTTTTATTTTAAAAATTATTTTTACAAAAATTTTAAAATTCAATTTAAAATTGCAAGTACAGCCTATTTCTCAGCTCAGTGAGACGGATAAAATGACACCAAAATTATCCATTTTGGAGACCGAGTTGGGTTATTGAAACGAAAAGTTTTCGTTTCAATAACTTAATCTCCAAAATGAATAATTTTTGTGCCATTTTATTCATCTCATTGAGCTGAGAAATATGCTATACTTGCAATTTTAGATTAAATTTTAAAATTTTTGTAAAATAATTTTTAAAATAAAAAAAATGTTTTAAATCGTATATTTTTTGTTTCGAATCATAAGAGAACTCTTCAACATCAATTGAAAAAATGCAACAAATTTTAAAGCTGAGGACCTCTACACTTCCACTGACATACGCCAAGCGTGCCCGCGAGTAACACCTTATTGGAGTCAAAAGGTATACTGCAAGACAAATTTTTCGAGGATCTAAATGGATTCTACTAATTTTTGTTAGTTTGTGAGTAATTTTTTTAGAAAGGAGTCAATGCAGCGCTTGCAAATGAAGTATAGAAGCCCATAAGAAGTTAAAAGCAAACTACTTACTGAGGCAATACCACTATCAGTTTTGATAGGACCAAAAGCCGGTTGCGGATGCATCGTAGAACGAAGCATCGGATTCGCATAATAAGCAGCGTATGGTGAACCCATTAGCTGATTGTTGTACGTATCATTGAAACCGTAGCCGAAGTATTGCGCCATCATTTGATGTTGTGGGTTTGTATTCCATGCAACATTAGGATTCGAATAAAATGCCGAGCCAACAACGGGAGTAGAATGAGCCAAAGGATTTCCCTGGAAAGATAAAACTACAGTTATTAAAAAATTTTAGACCTACCATAGGTGTCAATGATGCAACTTGAAGTTGTTGTTGTTGGTGCTGTGGTGGAGTCTTGTGTCCCTCGTCATCATCAGTGCTTTCATCGTCGCTTGAGATATCGCTGTGTTCCTGTGGATCCTTGTCTAGTTTCACCCTCTTTGTTTTATTCTTAAACAAATTCTTACCAAAAGCGTAATTATATCACCCCTCCAAGCCAGCATAAGATTGAAAAAATCCCCCTCTCGGCCTCCCCCTTATGTTTTTGTCCAAAAATTAAAGGAAAGGGGATAAAGAGAAAAATTGGAAATATGACATATATAAGGGAACAATCGACAATAGTAAGAGAACATCCCAGATCTAGCCACACAGTAGCGCAGATGAGAGGGAGCTTCCTCCTATATCCGAAATGAAAAATCGTTCCTAATGGTCTCGGTGGAGGAAAACGCCTAGTGCCATATTTTCTTCCAAAATTTTTGAAAAATATTTTTAAAAATCCTAATGGTCCTATATTATATTTTTTACCAAAATTGTTCAAATTTTCACATTTTTTCAACAAAAATCTGCTTTTTTTCACCAAAATTTTTCACTTTTTGAACATTTTTAGCTTAAAACATGAATTTCTTAACAAAAAATTTTCGACTGCGGCGCTGGTTTTTAACTTTACTTAAAGATTTCATCAAATTTTCCATTTTTCAACAAAAGGTGCCAAATTTGATATATAAAAAATCGTGTTTTTCTAAGCATTTTTATCTTAAAACATGCATAAAAAATTTTCTCCTGGATTTTTTGACTTACCTCAAGGACTAGGAGAACCAAGGTGATTTTTGAAAATTCGAAAAAACCACATTGGTCCCCTTTATGTTTTTGCTCAAAATTTTCTAAAAAAACCAAAGTGGGGACCAAGGTAAATTTTTAAGAACTCCGCCCCCCCCCAAACCAAAACCCATGTTGCGCCGCTGTAGCCACAACACTGTTTTATATGTAAAACATACTTCTTTTAGATCAGTACTAGAAGACCGTTTGTTTCCATTAGTTTCAACGAATGTTCTCGGCGCTTCCACCGAAACAAAAGGGTTCGAATTCAAAGATGCGGTAGAGCCAGGAACAACGGCAAACATCTGTGGCATCATCATCCAATTGGGTTGTGCCATTATCGTATATGTGAAAAAATACAACTAAATAAAAATAAAACGACATAAGACAAGTTTGTAACAAAAAAGGAGATACGCAAATTCGATAATTTATCAGTGTTTTCATGATGGCAATGCCAACCAAAGTTGAAATGAAATTTAGTTGTCATTGTCAAGTCAACAAAATTTGAATTCAAACCAATATCAGGGGGGGGAGGGCAAAAGTTTGGGGATAAACATCAAAAGTTCAGGGACAGACGACAAAGGTTCGGGGACACCCAAAATTTTAAAAATTTTCCTGACCCCCTACAAAAATTTTAAAGGGGGAGAGCCATTTATTCACTAAAATCCAGATTTTTTAAAATCTATGCATAGACTGCATCTTAAAATGTTCGAACGAGCTCCAATTGAAATTATTTATTGAAACTAACGCATGGGGAAGTTTTTAAGAGTCTTTTCGAGTCAAATTTCGGGCACCAAAAAATTCAAAACCTTGTTTGAAGCTCAAAAACCCGATTTTACGTTGATTTTTTGAATTTTCTAACCTACCTATAACACCCTGGATAATTTTTTTCGGTCAAAATTTTTATCTGGCAGATGTATCTCATTACAGAGAACATTTCTAGCGTGTTTTTGAAAAAATATGAGAAAAAATTTTTTTGACCCTTCCTCCTAGTACCCAGGTGTAAAAATGGCTCAAAAATTGAAAATTCTCAGATTT